>CM034241.1:34051020-34334765 GCA_019916065.1 Vitellaria paradoxa | reverse complement strand
AGATTTTGTGCTCAGATGGCCTATTCAAATGACTATTCAGCTATTCAAATGAGATGATTTGGACTTAATAGCAGTACCAGATTTGATCAGTTTTGTTGCACCTGCTGATGTGACTTGATCCTTAATGAAGCATGCTCAATTGAAATTCTTTGGCTGCATTCTGAAACAATTTGAAAGCATGTGCTACCCACTTTGGTTAATGCATTATACTCCCAAAACATCAAGCCAATGCATTTATTCCACTTGACTCTCAAGTAGGTCCACCACAAGTGATGTTGCTACCTCAAATAGCACATGTCAGTTCCAACCTTTGAAAATTCAATATCAGTAAAACATAAAGCAGAAATTCTCAATTCTTCATGAACTTGCTGAAACCAATGTGTTAAAACTTGCAAACTGAAAATTTTTTTTTTTTTTTTTTAGATGAAAGAAAGAAAATTACAAAAACCAAAGAAAACAGAAAATCAAAAACATAACAGAACCTACACTACTATGATACAAAATCAGAATTCTTCCTCCATTCAAACAGAATTTGGGGGATCTTCAAGATCCCAACTCTCCACTTCAGCAACAAAATTCTCATGATACTCTTTCAATCTCTGTCCATTCACTCTAAAAACATTTTTGGAGGTTGGATTTTGAATGTCAACAGCCCCAAACTCAGTGATATTCTGAATCACATATGGACCACTCCATCTGGACTTCAATTTCCCGGGAAACAAGTGTAACCTTGAGTCATATAACAAGACCTTTTGACCCACAAACAACTCTCTTTTGAGGATATGTGTATCATGCCATTTCTTCACTCTATCCTTGGTGATCTTAGCATTCTCATATGCATCATTTCTAATCTCCTCAAGCTCATTTAGTTGCAATTTTCTTTGAAAACCAGATTCAGTGATGCTCTCATTAAATGTCTCACTGCCCAAAAAGCCTTGTGTTCAAGTTCCACAGGAAGATGACAAGCTTTTCCATACACTAACCTATAAGGAGACATGCCTAGGATAGTCTTGTAGGCAGTCCTATAAGCCCAAAGTGCATCAACCAATTTCAAAGACCAATCTTTCCTTGTGGGATTCACTGTTTTTTCAATGATTCTTTGATCTCTCTATTGGCAATTCAGCTTGTCCACTTGTTTGGGGTGGTAAGATGTTCCAACCTTATGTAACACCCCATACTTCTTCATCAAAAGACCAACATGTCTATTGCAAAAATGTGTTCCCCTATCACTTATCATGGCCTTTGGCATTCCAAATCTTGAAAACACATTTTCCTTCAAAAATTTTATCACTACCTTGTGGTCATTGGTCTTAGTTGGTATAGCTTCTATCCACTTTGAAACATAATCCACTGCCACTAAGATATACTCATTGCCAAATGAATTCACAAATGGTCCCATAAAATCCATACCCCAACAATCAAAGATATCAAGCACATAAATGGGGTGAAGTGGCATCATGTTTCTCCTAGTGATCTTACCAAGCCTTTGACACCTATCACAAGCAACACAAAAGGCATGCACATCCCTAAACATGGTAGGCCAAAACAATCCACTCTGTAAAATCTTTGCCACTGTCTTCCTAGCTGAAAAATGACCTCCACATGCAAGAGTATGACAAAAACTAATGACACTCTGTACTTCACTCTCGGGTATGCATCTCCTTATGACTTGATCTGAGCAATACTTAAACAAATAAGGGTCATCCCAGAAAAAGTGTCTCACATTCCTAAAGAACTTCTTCTATCCAACATGGTCCAGTGAGAAGGCACAATACCTGAAGCTAGGTAGTTGGCTATATCTGCAAACCAAGGTACCTCAGAAGAGTCTATGTGGAACAACTGCTCATCAGGGAATGTCTCATTGATGGGAGAATCAAAGGATGCTAAATCTTGATGTGGGAGTCTAGAAAGGTGATCAGCAACTACATTTTCAACTCCCTTTTTGTCCTTGATTTCTAAATCAATTCTTGAAGCAGAAGAATCCATCTAATAAGTCTAGGCTTAGCATCAGGTTTGGTCAAGAGATACTTCAAAGCAGCATGGTCAGTGTATACTATGACATGAGAACCTACCAGGTATGATCTGAACTTGTCCAAGGCATATACTACTGCTAGCAACTCCTTCTCAGTAGTAGTGTAATTCCTTTGTGCTTCACTAAGGGTTTTGCTAGCATAGTACAACACATGTGGTCTCCTATCCCTCCTCTGTCCTAGCACTGCACCAATGGCACAATCACTAGCATCACACATGATCTCAAATGGTAAAGTCCAGTCTGGTGGCTGCATAATGGGAGCTGAGGTGAGCAAACTCTTAAGTCTATCAAATGAGGCCTGACACTCTGGTGTCCAATCAAAGGGAACATCCTGGGATAGAAGGTTGCACAAAGGTCTAGCAATGGCACTGAATGATGCAATAAACCTTCTATAAAACCCAGCATGGCCAAGAATGATCTGATATCCTTAACACATCTAGGGGTAGGAAGTTTTTGAATAATTTCCACTTTAGCTTTGTCTACTTCTATCCCCCTAGAAGACACTATGTGGCCAAGGACAATTCCATGAGTTACCATAAAGTGGCATTTTTCCCAATTCAAAACCAAGTTTTTCTCCTCACATCTAATCAAAACCTTCTCTAAGTTTCCCAAACATGTATCAAAGTCACTGCCATATACTGAAAAGTCATCCATAAAAACTTCAAGGAATCTCTCTACAAAATCACTAAACAGACTCATCATACATCTCTGAAATGTTGCAGGAGCATTGCAAAGACCAAAAGGCATACGCCTATATGCAAATGTGCCAAATGGGCAAGTGAATGTGGTCTTTTCCTGATCCTCCAATGCAATCTCAATCTGATTATACCCAGAGTAACCATCCAAGAAACAGTAAAATGCATGCCCTGCCACTCTTTCCAATACCTGATCTAGGAATGGAAGAGGGAAATGATCTTTCCTTGTGACTGCATTCAACTTTCTATAATCTATGCACATGCGCCATCCTGTTTGGATGCGCATTGGAACTAATTCCTCTTTTTCATTCTTAATCACAGTCACTCCAGATTTCTTAGGCACTACCTGAGTTGGACTCACCCACTTAGAATCTGAGATGGGGTAGATAATTCCAGCATCCAAAAGCTTGATTACCTCCCCTCTAACAACCTCTTTCATGTTGGGATTGAGTCTCCTTTGCATTTGCCTAATAGGCTTGGCCTCCTCCAAAATATCTATGGGTGCAAATCAGTGGACTGATTCCTTGCAGGTCTGCTATGGTCCAGCCCAAAGCTCCTCTATGCTTCCTCAAGACTTCCACAAGTCTTTTCTTGGTCCAAACTCAGCTGAGATGAAATGACAGCTGGATAGGACTCTCCCTCACCTAAAAATACATATTTCAAGTCACTTGGCAAAGGTTTTCTCTCAGGTTTTGGTGGCTGGTCCAAAAATGACAAAGGCTTGGCTATGGGCAGCTCTAAAGACTCAACAGTTGGTCTCCACTGATTCATCATCAGCACTGAATTTTTCATTTCCTCAAATTCTCCTCCCTCACAATTCTCCAAGTCAAATCAGCTAGGAAATCTACTTGCTCATTATTCACTAAGCTTTCTCCAAAGGGTCATCAAAACTCTCTATCAAAGTGATCTTGAGTGGTTGTTTGAATCCAATCAACTTCCTCTACTCCTCATAATCACTCGGCTGCTTGGTCACCTTAAAGATGTTTTTCTCAATTGTCATGTTTCCAAAGGAGAGCTTGATAACTCCAGTTCTACAATTGATCAAGGCATTTGAGGTGGCCAAAAATGGTCTTCCTAGGATAACAGGTACAGCTGGTTGGTTCCTTGAATGGGCTGAGTGTCTACACTATGAAGTCCACTGGAAAGTAAAAATGATCCACTTGAATCAAGACATCCTCAACCACACCCCTAGGGACTTTAACTGACCTATCAGCAAGTTGTAATGTCACCCTTGTAGGTCTAAGTTCTCCCAACCCCAGCTGTTTGTAAACAGTGAATGGTAAGAGGTTGACACTTGCACCTAAATCTAGCAAAGCTTGATCTACCCTTTGATTCCCAATTAAGCAGGCTATGGTGGGGCAACCTGGATCTTTATATTTGGGAGGAGTTTTAAATTGCAAAATGGAGCTCACTTGTTCAGTCAAAAATGCTCTTTCTTTCACATTCATTTTCCTCTTGACAGTGCACAAATCTTTCAAAAATTTTCCATATGATGGATTTTGTTTAATTGCATCAAGTAAGGGAATATTGATTCTGACTTGTTTGAACAATTCATAGATGTCAGAATTCAAATTCTCTTTCTTGGCTTTGTTCAATCTTTGTGGAAATGGAAGTTTTGGAAAAAATTCAGATTTGTCCAAATTGGTTTTATTCAAAATTTCTTTATTTTCAAAATCTTTCTCACTCTTTTCAAACTGATTTTCTTCAGAAATTTTTTCTTATTGTCAGAAATTTCCTCTTTATTTTCAGAATTTACCTGCTCTGTTCTCTGGATTCTGATTTGCTGCTTACTGCTATTCGAATGTTGCTTGCTGGTATTCGAATATCCCTCTGGCTGCATCAGAATTTCCTGATTTTCTTGGTTCAGATTCTGCTTTTCCTCAAATTGTGCTGTCCAACTTGTTGTCCCCAATTAGTCTTTCATTTTGCTTCAATTCTTGCTCTTCATTCTGAAACATGACTTCTTTCTCAGAAGTGCTAAATTTTGTTTTGTTCACTTTCTGTTTTGCTGTCCAATTTCTGTTTCAGCTGCACTCTTCTTCATTTTTCATGATTTCTTGCTCATTTCTTCCTCAATTTCTTCAGCAGGTGGTTTGTAATCTGGCTTGACAATTTGCTTACCACTTCTCAATGTTGAAACAGCTTGTACATGCTCCAGATTTTCATTTGCAGCAGATGAAGATGATTCACTGAAATGAACTTGGCTTGTAGGATTTGGTCTTGGCTGAGATGGAAGCTTTCCTGATTCTCTGATAGTTAAAGCTTGAGTTAGCTTTGACAATTGACTTCGGATGTCTTCCATGGCCCTGTTTGTCTGCTCTTGAAACTTGGAATTCTGATTGTTGGTTCCAATCTGCCCTTGCATAAATTGTTGCAAGGTGTCTTCCAAAGATCTTTTGTGAGGTGGCTGATAAAAATTTGAATTCTGCTGAGGTTGAAAAGGCTGAGGAGGAAATGGTTGGGGTTGCACATTTTGTTGAGGTTGGTATTGTTGGTTCTGTGCTTCTGCTTTCCAAGAAAGGTTTGGATGATTTCTGTAGCCAGGGTTGTAGCTATTCGAATATGGACTATGGCCTTGCGAATATGTGTTCATCCCCTGATTTTGATTGAAGGGTCTTGCAGCTTGTGTGGGATTTGCTTGACCATAGAGAACTTCCTTAAAGGCTGGAAGTGTTGGGCAATCATCAGTCCTGTGGTCTGCGGTTTCACACATCACACACTTCACTTCACTCTCCTTCAATGTTTGCTTCTTTTGCTCCATCAATTCAATCTTTCTTGACAATGCAGCCAGCCTAGCTCCAACATCATCTGCCTCATTGAGATGGAGCTTTCCTCTATCATTTGATCTGTCAGAAAATTCAGAACAAAATGGGGAGACTACCTCCCACTGTTTAGTGTTTTCAGCTAAAGCATCAAAGAAATGTAAAGCCTCTTCAGCAGTTTTGTCATAGAATTCACCATTACACATGGTGGCAACCAACATTTTCAGATTTGGAGTTAATGCATTATGGAAAAAATTAACAATTCTCCAAGATTCAAAACCATGATGTGGACATGCTTGCAATAATTCCTTGAATCTTTCCCATGCTTGAGCAAATGTTTCATTGGATTTACACACAAAATTCATTATTTGCTGTTGAAGAATCACAGTTCTATTTGCAGGAAAATACTTCTTCAAAAATTTTGTTTGCATGTCTCTCCAAGTACCTATTGATCTAGGCTCAAGTGAATTCAACCACATTTTTGCCTTGTCTTTCAATGAAAATGGAAATAATTTAAGCCTAACCATGTCCTCATTAACATTCCTATCCATGCAAGTTCCACAAACATCTTCAAATTCTTTCATATGCATATAAGGATTTTCTGAGTCCATGCCATGAAAAGTTGGTAACAGCTGAATTGTTCCAGGTTTAAGATAAAAATTCTGATGTCCATTTGGAAGAACAATGCAAGATGGAGTGGTTTGTCTAGCTGGATAAAGATATTCCGGAGAGGTCTAAGGATTTTGATCCATTTGATCATTCTCTCCTTGAACACTTCCTTCCGGCAGAACAGTGGTGGTGGATCCATATGTGCAACAGAAAATTCAGATTGGGAATGTAGTGCAGCAAATTCAATCAATTCAGCAAGAGAAGATGGAGAATGCAATTCAATCTGTTTCCAACAAGTTTACCAGACCTTAAAAGCATAAACAGAAATTCAGACTGAAACAAAACTCCAATCTAAACTCCTAACTTCACAATTTCATCTACTGATTCACAGAGAATTGCAACTACAGCTCTCAGCAAGAAATGCAGCCGTATTCGAATATCAGATGAAATAGATTCGAATCAGAATTTCAGGATTCAGATGCAAGCAGTTCTAAAACTAAACTAACAACTAAAACTATAAAAGAAATAGAAATAGAGATGAAACAAAGTTACTCAACAAGTTAAGCAGCTCTGTTGTTGAAGATGATGGTGAGATGTACTGCCAGTCAATGCTCCAAAGGCTCAAAACACCATTGCTTCTCAAAGATCCCCGGCAACGGCGCCATAAATTGTGCTTGTTCTTGTTTAATTACCTCACTTCAAGATAAAAGCTCAAATGAAAATTCAGATTATAAATTCAAAGTTAAAGAAAATGTTAAGTGAGGTAAGTCAAGACAAGTTTTCCCCCAAGTGCAAGGTGTGGTTGAAGCACAAAATAACTGGTAAGTCCCAGGTCATTTCCACAGGGATCTAGGGAGCAATGAAGTGAATGACTCTAATGGAGATTAATTTGGCAAAACACTACTCACAGAAAAATGTAAAATAGAAAATTAAAATCTGATTTGGTTGGTTGATGATTTTGAACTAACTTTCCAAAAGCAAAGTGAATTTAAACTAAAAGATTAAATGATAAAAAGGTTGAGCAAGGCAAGTTTAATACCAATCCAAATGAATTTCAAGTGCCAAGAGCTTATAAATTTACCAAATCAATTTGTACTGATTTTTGAGAAAATTAATTTCAATTGAAACAAACCATGGATTAAACACTCAATGTGCATAACCTATTTTAAGGACAATAGGAGTTCTAATTCTAGCAACCCACATACAACAATGTCATGAGAGTTCTAAGTTAAGCAACACCTATGAACTCATCAATAGGATATACAAAGTTGGATTAATCGGGTCTTGAATCAATGAGTTCTAAGACACCCAGCTGCAAATTGATTTGATAACCATAAAAACTCAAGGTAAATTCATGAAGTTCGGCCACTTGAGATTCATTGGAAGGGCATTACCCTTGCCTTGGCTCAAGAAAACTTAGCCGAGCATGTTGAAAAGAAGAAAAACAGAAATGGAAATCTGATTGGAAGACATTGCAATCTGAAATTGAAAGTTAAATGGATTTAGACTTCAAAATCTGATTACAGAAATTGGAATGAATTCAATGTGTAAATCTCCAAAACTCCAATGCTGAATTAAAATTCCAATATAAAACTCTGAACTCTCAATGAAAAACTCTCTAAAACTCTCTCTACGAAATCTGAACAATCTCAGCCGAATGCCTCTGTTCTGTCGTGTGGGTCTCCTCCCCTTCTTTCTTCCTTCTCTCTCCTATATCTTTCTCTCTCCTCTAACCGAATGTTCCCTCATGATGGCTTCTTCTCTCTCCTATATCTTTTCCTGATTTGCCCTCCCTGGATTGCAGATTACATCACGTGGGGAAGTTGGGGTCACATGGAATTCGTTGCTGTGAAGAAGCTCATATTCGAATACAGTAAACCCATATTCGAATACGATCCCCTGCTGCAGAAATTTCCAGAATAGTGATTCTGATTCTTTGCACTGATTTCAACTGAATTTTCTTCTTCTTCTGAAATAGCTTCAATCCTTTGATGTGTTGTGCAGCATGCTTTCTTCTCAACATCCTCAATGTAGCTTAATTTCTTGTTCTTGTGATGGAAATCAACACACAATCCACTTTGGAGATATGGAGATGAAATCTGCACAAAACATAGATTTTATGTCTTTTTATGATGTGTGCAAGTGTAATTTGAATGTATAAACATGTATCAATTGATGTCCAATCAAAAACACTTTTGAGCACACGTGGAATTTAGTGCTCACCACCTACTACAGTTGGTAATGTAGGGGTTGATGCTCGTGATGGACCAGTAGGTTAGCTAGCCGTCTTGGGTTGTTATAGTGGATGATTTGTTTTATTTTGCATTTAATAGTTAAATTTTAATGTAATGGAGTATGATTTGGGCCCATATTTGTGACATGGTTTATAGCTCATTTTAGGGCATTTTAAAGGTATTTTGAATATTTAAGAAATTGAATAAATACTTACTTTAATTAGCTTCCGCTCTGATATGGTACATTCTTCATGGTTTGATATTTATTTAATTTTTTTTTTTGGGTTTCGTTCCCACATCCCCCGTCGTGGATTTCGGGACATGACTATAATATGTAAAGCAATAACAAGAATTAATTCACACAAGTAAATCAATGTATCTAATATAATTGTACACATATCATAAACAAGTATCAAGATCATCATATATGCGAATAACATGACTCAACATCATATTCATCAATAAGATCAATTATTATCATCATGATCATCATTCTCAGCATTATATCTCTATTATCTTTCTCAACATCATCATCATCATCATCATCATCAATTCACAACCACATTCCTAACATCATCAAATATTATAATCATCATCATAAGTCTTATATAAACTCAGTTATTATCTTTCTTAACCTCATCGTTATTGAATAATAATAATATTCTCATTTCCATTTAATTCTACGGGATGGGTACAATTAACATCGTCGTTCAGAACCATGATTAGCTACAATATAAGTCATCATTAATGGCCACATTAGCCACAATACGCATCATCGTTAAAGGCTACGATTAGCACAATACAATTGTGTTATATGTTACTAACCTACCGGCATGAACACCAATCTCTGCACAGGTTTCAGGCCTTTCAACCCTAGGAGAATCTCTGTCTCATTCCTATTTCCTAGTACCCTCCATCCCCATGTCTTAATATCATTCATGTTTCTTTTTTTATTTTCATTCCCATTATGTCATATTACCATCTCATTCAACCATGCAACAAATAATATCATAATAATGGCCAATATAATAATCTTTTTCAATTTAACCTTCTAATAACAAGCTATCATCTTATTATAACATTTTCTCATTTCCTTAACATATTCTCAAGTCATATCAACTCAAACATCACATGATTTGCATTTACAAATTTACAACAACTCAATATGAAACATGTATCAAGAACAATATATCAAAAATTTAGAAATACATCATAAAGAGCCTAATATGAAATTCTGGAGCACTAAAGGAGCCCTGTAAGGGACCCAGGCGGCCGCATCGGGCAAAGGCATCTCTTTGAGCCACTAGGGCACTCTTTGTGGGCACCTCTGTGGGCAAGTTCAAGATTCCACACTTTTTCTCAATACCTTTCCCCTAAAACTTGTTCTATAACCAAGTCCTTATAAACCCTTCTTGAGTAGATTAACAAGTTTATAACCTTGTGTGTTCAATAAAAGGATAACTTAGATAAGAAAATCCGAAGTCCAAACTTTCTTAAGGGGGGTACCCCTTAAGGGACCTAGGTGCCCTCACCACTCAACTAAGGTTGAATAAGGCTCCCTGGCACTTGCGTAGGGACCTCGAGCGCCCCTCTGCTATCTAGAAAGTTACTCTATTTTGGTCCAAACTCTAATTCATGGTTTTGTGTTTCAAACTTTGCCAAATCCAATTCCTAGTTCAAAACCTTATTTCTAGGTGTTATTTAGGACCTAAAAGACTCCATGAATTGATCAAAATAAGTTTTAGTTATCTCATGTTTTCAAAATCAAAATCTCAAGTCAAATCTATACATACATACTTATATATGTATCACTTGGATCAATTCTCCATAATGATTTGCTAACCTAAAAAATTTTACCTAACAACATCTATAAGCTTTTTGCATCATATATATGCAATTTATAAGCTTAGAATCCCTACCTCAAGTCTTGAACGAAGAAGAACTCAAAGTCAATAAACACCTGACAAAACCTGACCAACTTTGTAAGCTCCAAACCTTCAATCTGTTAATCCTAGCATCGATTTAATCACATATATGCTTTCAATAGGTGTTTAATTTCATTCTTTTAAAATTAATTTGAATTTGGTCAAGTCTAGGGCCATTACCAAACCTTGGCCTCCTTCGGTTCTTCCCTCGCGGTCCTTCTCTTCCAACAACCAAACTTTCTCTCTTTCCTCTCCCATGTGTTTATATGGAGGCACCAGCTTGGTGTCTAAGCATTCTATAAGACCCCTACCATCTACTTATATCAAAGGCTGAATGGAAAAGACTCCCGATTGAAAAACAACTGAGCAATTTAATCAGTCAAAAGTCAACAGTCTGGGCACCTCGGGTGCCCGCACAGAGGGTCGTGGTGCCCCTCTGCACCACTCGGGCCCCCCTCTACACCTTCTCATGCAAAATTAGTTATGTCTAGAAATTAAGTCACTTTTCTCTAATACTTCGACAACTTACACCACTAATGACACATTGATAGATTTGACATATTATTACATCCTAAACTTGTTAAAACCCAACAAATTTTTAATGCAGAAATCCAGGTTATAACATTTGTGTTTCTGAATTGATTTGGATATCCGATTGATATAGTCTTTGGATGTCAGGAGCGGCTATTTTTGATTTTTAGATTGAATTGACCCTTGATTTTGAACTCTGACTATTTTTTTTATACAAAAGTTGTCTGTTAGGTGTGTTAGATGCATCTGTAGAGTTTGATGGCGTTCTCCCTTGATTTGAGCTTTCAGCTTGACTTTTCCCTTTTCTTTGGGTTTAATCATCATTTGACTGAATGTTCACTTTTTAGTGAATTTTGGTGAAGTGAAATATCCTACAACTAAGAGGTTTTAATCAGTGGAACACCATTCAACTAAAAATTTTAAATAAAGTAAATTTTAATTAAGGGACAAAATTAAGGTATCTATTATGTTGGCCCAAGGTTTATAAAGTTAGTTTTATAATTGATTTTGATGATAACAAACATTGAATTAAATTTTCACAATAAATTTTCAAATAGACATTGTAAGAAATGTTACAATTCATTTGATAGATTCAAGATAATAGAGTTGGAAGAGATTGATTTTATTTTTTAGATATTTTCACATAATTTGGATGATGGAATAAATGAATTTCAAAGTTTGGAGTAATAGAAATCAAAGTAAGATGAATATTTGAACTAGAGGTTAACTGATAAACAGAGAAATCAGACACGTGTTAGTATATAGATAATATCTTAAGATCCAACGGTTCAATTTTCATAAAATTTTAACATAGTAAACTAAACTTCCATATCTACAACTTTACCGAAGGGAGATTTTGTGAATCTGATGTTAAGGTATCAAAACATGAGTTGGAACATTAGGCATTACAGAAAAGTTTTTAATTCTGGATTCTGGAGCTAGTCTTAGTTTTTGAGACATAACTCATACTCTACAGATTTAAAAATTCTGATTTTGGTGTGTAAAAAGAAGACTCAAAAAAGCTCAACTTTTGTAGTTTAAGTTTCTTCTAATTCTAAAAGTATCCTAGTGAACGGAAGCTTAAACGGGAAACACAGATTCAGAATGTCAGAAAAAGCTATCAGAAGCTGGTCTCGGTTCAGAAGCCATATCTGACTATCTAACCGTTGGATGGAGCGCAAAATTTGACATGTGATAGCTGACTTATATATCTACAAAGTCTTCACTCTGAGAAAATGTCAGATTTGAACGTTCTGAGGGTGAAAAACGGTCACAAATATATCTCAGAAAATCTGAATCTGAAAGACAGCATTGGAAGCAAGGAAATTCAATTTCTTTCAAGGGCAAAAGTGTCTTTTCACTTAGTAACGGCCATTTGCAGATTTTCATCTATAATATAGAGCCTCAAACTCAGATTCAACAAGAGGAACAAGGCAAGAAAGAAGTGCTTACAAAGAGATACAAGAAATTCTATAACTTTGCAAATATAGAGTGATTTCTTCTCACATTTGTGCTTCATCTTTCATATTCAACTTGTGAGAGTTTCTTTTTGATTTGATTGAGTTTTAAACTCATCATTATTGTTGTAAGAAAGGGAAATTTAAAGCCCTTTTAATTTGTGAGAGTTGGGTGAGCTCTTGTTGGTTGGTTAAGTGTTAGGACCAAAACAAGAGACTTTCTTTGAGAGAGACTTGTGTGAGTGATTTGGGGATAAAATCACTTGGAAAAGGTTTCTAGCACCTTGGGAAGCTAGTGTGTAATAAGCTCTTCAAAGAATAGTGGAGAAATCTCAAGGAAGGCCTTGGGGAGTGGACGTAGGCAACATTGAAGCCGAACCACTATAAATCGATTGTGTTTGCTTCTCTTCCTTTTTTATATTTATTGCAAATACTAGCACTCACTCTTCATTCACAAATATTGAATAATTTTTTTTTTTGGTGCATTTCATATTCATCTTGACATATTTGTTTTAGGGTTGAAATTTTTATTTGTAAATTTTTAAGCAACCCTATTCACCCCCCTCTAGTGTTGCTATTTGGGACAACAATTGGTATCAGAGCAAGGGCTCTTATTTTGACTTAACCGTCAAAGAGTTAAGATCATGGCAACATTTTTGGTGCCTCCACTTTTGAATGCCAATCAACCCACGACCTCCTTTGTTCAATGGAACAAAACTATATTATTGGAAGGCTAGAATGAGAATCTATGTTCAAGCCATTGATTATGGGTCATGGAAAGTCATATCTAATGGACCTTATGTTCCTTCTAAAACCGTAAGATAATAGGATTGTTCCCAAGGATGAAAGTGAATGGACCGAAGCCGATGAAGCTAAAGTCCAATTAAATGCCAAAGCTATGAACATGTTATATTGTGCACTTGACCTAATGAGTTAATAGAATTTCTACATGTGAAACCGCTAAGAAATTTGGGATAAATTAGAAGTCACTCATGAAGGTACTAATCAAGTTAAAGAGTCTAAAATTAGTATGCTTGTTCATCAGTATGAATTGTTTAAAATGAAACCGGATGAGTCTATTTCGGAAATGTTTACTAGATTTACCGATATTATAAATAGTTTGAAATCTTGGTAAAATCTATACTAATGTTGAAATGGTGAGAAAAATTCTTAGGTCTTTGCCAAAGGGATGGGAACCAAAGGTGACGGCCATCCAAGAAGCAAAAGATCTCACGAGATTGAGTTTAGATGAACTCTTGGGTTCTCTTATGACCCATGAGATTACTTTAAAAGCTAATGAGGAAGAAGACTCCAAAAAGAAGAAAGGAATTGCCTTCAGTCCACATTTAATGATAAAAATGTGGATGATCAAGTGATGAAGATGATGAAGACATTGCTATGATCACTAGAAAATTCAAGAAATACATTAACAAAAAGAAGCAAGGTGGAAGAAAATTCCACAAGAAGGAGACAATCAAAGGAGACTCAAGTAAGAAAGATTATCATTTGCTATAATGCAAAAAGCCCGGCCATATCAAGCCCGAATGTCCTCAACTCAAAAAGAGTTATAAAAAGGGCAAAAAGAATGCAATGGTGGCAACATGGGGAGATAGCGATGATAGTTCCTCCGATAATGAGTCACATGGAGAAGAAATTGCAAACATTTGTTTTATGGCTCAGAAGAAGAGAATGAGGTATGTGAATCTTCTAATCAATTTACTTATGATGAACTTTTAAATTGCTTTTGAAGATTTACATCATGAACTTAAGAAAATTGCTTCAAAGAATTTTCTCTAAAAAAGTTGGTCTCTTCTCTTTCTCAAGAAAATGATGCTTTAAAGAAAGAAATGAATTTTTAAAAAAGAGCTTGAAACTAAAACCTTGATTCCAAATGAGCTCCAAAACAAAATGAAACCTTAAAAAATCAAGTAGAGGATTTAACAAAATCTCTGGCAAAGTTTGTTAAAGGAAATGAAAACTTGGATATGATTCTTGGTAGACAAAGATGTGTTTTTAATAAAAGTGGAATTGGTTTCAATCCATCTAAAAAGCAAAAATTTTATAAGGATTTGTTTTGGAAAACATCTTCTAATCATCATTCTACTTGTCATTATTGCAATAACATAGGACACTTATCATTCATGCCCTTATGGAGAAGACTTATAGTGGACCCAAAATGATGTGGGTTCCAAAGAAGAAAATGAATTTAAATGATGTTAGTCTAACCTTCAAGGACCCAAGAAAGTTTGGGTACCAAAAGTCAATGGTTGATTTTCTCTTGTAGGTTTTGCTTGAAATCTAAATCAAAGAGTGAAAGGTGGTTCCTTGATAGTGCTTGCTCAAGGCATATGACGGGTGATGCAACCATGTTCACTTTTTTATCTTCTAAAAATGGAGGATTTGTCACTTTTGGAGACATAGCAAAGGAAGATTATTGGTATAGGTAACATTGGTAAACCTCCATTCCCTACTATTGAAAATGTATTATTAGTTGAAGGTTTAAAACATAATTTGCTTAGTATTAGTCAATTATGTGATAAAGATAATCGTGTTATATTGATCATTCCCATTGCATCATAGCGAACATTAATGACCATAAGACATTATTTGTAGGGCATAGACATGAAAATGTTTATGTTGTTCATCTAAATGATTTATCCTTAAATGATGTCAAATGTTTTTCGGTAATGAGTAATAGTTGGTTATGGCATAGAAGACTTGGACATGCTAGCATGATTTAATTTCAAAACTTTCCAAAATGACTTAGTTGTTGGTTTACCTAATATTAAATTTGAAAAAGACAAATTATGTGATTGCATGTCAATTTGGAAAACAAGTTAAAACATCTTTCAAATCAAAAAATATAGTTTTCAACTTCTAGGCCATTACAACTACTACACATGATCTATTTGATCCTACTAGGACTTTAAGTCTTGGTGGAAAATCATATGCACTTGTGGTTGTGATGATTACTCTAGATTTACATGGGCGGCATTTTTAGCTCATAAGGATGAAGCTTTCTATGCTTTTACAAAACTTTGTCGGAAACTTCAAAATGAAAAGGATTTCTTATTTCATCAATTAGAGTGACCATGGTGGAGAACTTGAAAATCTTCTTTTGAAAAATATTGTGATGAACATGGAATAGATCATAATTTCTCAGCTCCTAGAACTCCTCACAAAATGGTGTAGTTGAAGAATAGGACTCTTATAGAAATAGCTAGAACTATGCTTTGTGAAAATAATCTACCAAGTACTTTGGGCCGAGGCGGTTAACACCGCTTGCCATATTGTTAAACCGAGTAATGATTAGACCCATTATAAAGAAAACTCCATATGAGCTATCATGGAAGAAAAGCCTAATATTAGCTATTTTCATGCATTTGGTTGTAAATGTTTTGTTTTAAATAATAATAATAAAGATAATTTAGGAAATTTGATGCTAAATCGGATGAAGCAATATTTCTTGGATATTCTACTTCTAGTAAAGCTTATAGAGTATATAATAAAAGAACTTTAGTTGTAGAAAATCTATTCATGTTGCATTTGATGAATCTAACACATTTTCTTCCAAGAATATTGAAAATGATGATGACATAGGATTGAAACAAAGAATGAAAAGCATCACTATTCAGAGGGAGAAGTAAAGTCATGAATGAGGATAAAGATGAACATTAGCCATTGAAATACTCCAAAGCTTGATGAGTTCAAGAACAATAAGAAGACTTACCAAAAGAATGGAAATATGTTCACAATCACCCTAAGGATTTAATCATTGGTGATCCATCCAAAGGTATAACCACTCGTTCATCTCTTAGAAATATTTGTAATAATCTAGCTTTTCTTTCTCAAATTGAGCCTAAATGTTTTCAAGAAGCCAAGAATGATGAAAGTTGGATTTTAGCTATGCAAGAAGAGCTTAATCAATTTGAAAGAAATCAAGTTTGGGATTTAGTCCCAAGACCTAATGATCATCCCGTGATTGGAACAAAATGGGTTTTTAGAAATAAAATGGTGAATCTGGGATAGTATAGAAATAAAGCTCGATGGTTGCCCAAGGTTTTATCAAGAAGAAGGAATTGATTTGATGAAACTTTTGCTCCGGTAGCTAGATTAGAAGCAATTAGAATGTTACTTGCAATTGCATGTTTAGAAATTTCAAACTTTATCAATGATGTTAAAAGTGCTTTTCTAAATGGATACATTTCGGAAGAAGTTTATGTTGACAACCTCCCGGTTTTGAAAATTATGAATTCCCAAATCATGTTTATAAACTCAAAAAGGCTTTTATGGTTTAAAACAAGCTCCAAGATCTTGGTATGAAAGGTTAAGTAAATTTTTTGATTGAAAATGGTTTTACTAGGGAAAAATTGACACTACTCTTTTCATCAAAACCAAAAATCATGATATGCTTATATTCAATATATGTGGTGATATTATATTTGGTGCTACTAATGACTCTCTTTGTCAAGAATTGCTAAGCCATGCAAGGTGAATTTGAAATGAGTATGATGGGAGAGCTAAATTATTTCTTGGACTTCAAATTAAGCAACTAAGGAGGCATCTTCATAAACCAAGCCAAGTACACAAAAGATCTACTCAAGAGGTTTGGAATGGAAAATGCAAAGCCTATTGGGACCCCTATGAGTCCTTCAACCAAACTTGACAAGGATGAAAATGGTAGAAAGTTGATGAAAACTTTATAGAGGTATGATTGGCTCACTCTTATACTTAACGGCAAGTAGACCCGATATTATGTTTAGTGTAGCATGTGCGCTAGATTTCAATCATGCCCTAAGGAATCTCATGTTATTTGCCGTTAAACGTATTCTTAGATATTATTAGAACACCCTAATTTAGGATTATTTTATCCTAGGAAATTGTTTGCGGGATGCAAGGTTGATAGAAAAGTACTAGTGGAACTTGTCATTTCTAGGTCATTCACTTAATCATGGTTTAGCAAGAAGCAAAATTCCGTAGCATTATCTACTGCGGAAGCCGAGTATATCGCAGCTGGAAGTTGTTGTGGCACAAATTTTATGGATGAAACAACAATTGGAAGATTTTGGACTCTACTTGGATCATATTCCAATTAATTGTGGATAATACTAGTGCTATTAATTTATCAAGAATCCCATTCAACATTCTAGGACCAAACACATTGAAATTAGACACCACTTTCTTAAAGATCATGTTCAAAAAGGTGATATTATTCTTGAATTTATTGGAACAGAATATCAATTAGCCGATATTTTTACCAAGCATGAATGAGGATAGATTTTGTTATATTCGTAGAGAACTTGTTATGTCTAATCCAATATGATATTGATTTACTTATGTGCTCATTGATGCTTATTTTACTATCATATATTTAGGGGGAGCTAAATATATTTTAATATCTTTTTTACATTGACATTGATGCATATATTAGGGGGAGAATTATAACTATTTTAACAATTTTTTCCCACTTCTATTATTTTTGATGATGTCAAAGGGGGAGAAAGACAAGATATGATGATTGATTGAACTTCTATGAATGGAAAATCTTTTATGATTTTGTCTTGAAAATTTTATCTTAAATCATCAATGGTTTGTCATCATCAAAAGGGGGAGATTGTTGGCCCAAGGTTTATAAAGTTAGTTTTATAGTTGATTTTGATGATAACAAACATTGAATTAAATTTCACAATAAATTTTCAAATAGACATTGTAAGAAATGTTACAATTCGTTTGATAGATTCAAGATAATAGAGTTGGAAGAGATTGATTTTATTTTTTAGATATTTTCACATAATTTGGATGATGGAATAAATGAATTTCAAAGTTTGGAGTAATAGAAATCAAGTAAGATGATATTTAAACTAGAGGTTAACTCGGATAAACAGAGAAATCAGACACGTGTTAGTATATAGATATATCTTAAGATCCAACGGTTCAATTTTCATAAATTTTAACATAGTAAACTAACTTCCATATCTACAACTTTACCGAAGGGAGATTTTTGTGAATCTGATGTTAAGGTATCAAAACATGAGTTGGAACATTAGCATTACCAGAAAAGTTTTTAATTCTGGATTCTGGAGCTAGTCTTAGTTTTTGAGACATAACTCATACTCTACAGATTTACAAATTCTATTTTTGGTGTGTGAAAAGAAGACTCAAAAAGCTACAACTTTTGTAGTTTAAGTTTCTTCTAATTCTAAAAGTATCCTAGTGAAACGGAAGCTTAAACGGGAAACACGATTCAGAATGTCAGAAAAGCTATCAGAAGCTGGTCTCGGTTCAGAGCCATATCTGACTATCTAACCGTTGGATGGAGCTCACAATTTGACATGTGCTAGCTGACTTATATATCTACAAAGTCTTCACTCTGAGGAAATGTCAGATTTGAACGTTCTGAGGGTGAAAAACGGTCACAAATATATCTCAGAAAATCTGAATCTGAAAGACAGCATTGGAAGCAAGGAAATTCAATTTCTTTCAAGGGCAAAAGTGTCTTTTCACTTAGTAACGGCCATTTGCAGATTTTCATCTATAATAGAGCCTCAAACTCAGATTCAACAAGAGGAACAAGGCAGAAAGAAGTGCTTACAAGAGATACAAGAAATTCTATAACTTTGCAAACATAGAGTGATTTCTTCTCACATTTGTGCTTCATCTTTCATATTCAACTTGTGAGAGTTTTTTTGATTTGATTGAGTTTTAAACTCATCATTATTGTTGTAAGAAAGGGAAATTTAAAGCCCTTTTAATTTGTGAGAGTTGGGTGAGCTCTTGTTGGTTTTGGTTCAAGTGTTAGGACCAAAAAAGAGACTTTCTTTGAGAGAGACTTGTGTGAGTGATTTGGGGATAAAATCACTTGGAAAAGGTTTCTAGCACCTTGGGAAGCTAGTGTGTAATAAGCTCTTCAAAGAATAGTGGAGAAATCTCAGGAAGGCCTTGGGGGAGTGGACGTAGGCACATTGAAGCCGAACCACTATAAATCGATTGTGTTGCTTCTCTTCCCTTCTCTTTATATTTATTGCAAATACTAGCACTCACTCTTCATTCACAAATATTGAATAATTTTTTTTTTGTGCATTTCATATTCATCTTGACAATTGTTTTAGGGTTGAAATTTTTATTTGTAAAATTTTTAAGCAACCCTATTCACCCCCCTCTAGTGTTGCTATTTGGGACAACATATTATATGTTATCGTGTAATAGTGATGTTTATTAATAACTTTTTACATATAATATAAATTACAAACATCTTAGTATAAAAATTTTATTCTAATATTTAACTATAATTAAAATAATTTAAGGAGTGTTTGAATCCTAAAAATGCTAAAATTTATAATTTTTACTATTTTTTTAATTTTCTCCAATCAAATTACATCACGTGTCACTTTACAGAATTTTTAATTTTTTTTTATGTTTTTTATTGGACAAATCAAACGTCATGTTAATATACTTATGCAAAATATAATGTGTTATATTTATATATTAACATTACATATCTATTATATTTATTACTTACCTAAGTACAACAATTAGTGCTAAAGGACTATCCTTCAAGGAACCCACCCATTTGTCCACTACTCAAATCAATCAATTGCAGCTTTGTAGCTTGTCAGTTTCTTCTTCTCTAGATGCTTCATTCTCTATTCACTTCCACAATCTTGCTTCTTCATTTTTTTCTTTGATTTCACAATTCAAAAATTTTTTCACCATTTTGGTAGCAACAATCTACGGATTAGAAGAGGAAAAGAGAATCTAAGATTCAAAAGAAAGAAGAAGAGATATAATCATCTGGTACCTGAAAATTGAAGTCAAAAGAACACGAATAGGCAAGTTATTTGCTTAATCTTGATTCGGAACTAGAAGTCTTCAATTATTCAATCCTTACTTCTATTTCTTTCACAAGTACTTCTTTATTTTTAGGCTTTGAATGAGAGTTTTGTTGAAAATATATTTTTATTGAATCTCTGTCAATCAAGCTTTTTCTTTTCTATTTTTTATTGATTTTTATTTTCAATTTTTATTGATTTCTCTATAATTTTGTCGATTTCTTTGTCTAACATGTTTGACTGAGCTGTAACGCCAATGTAACATCATCATAATGGTCGTTACGACACCATAACGTGTTGTTATAGTGTGATTGCCGATTGACTTCCCATAATATGATCTTAACGGTCTCAATAGCGTTCGATTCCACTACGTAAAGAGAGTTACCTTTACATAACACCACTTTTTAATACCATGATATTGGATTTTAGATTTGTTAGCAAATTTAATGAAACGTCGTGTATATATGACAATTTGAGATTTGAATCACTATATGAACTTAACACTATCTTCATAATAATAAAAGTCAAATAAAAAGTTAGAAGTTGTAAGGATATTGATCAATCATTTTTTTGTTTCTTAACTTCATCTACTTAAACTAGTTTTATTGCATGCCTTAAGTAAGTTGACAAGTGGGTAGGTTTGGACAGGTTTGAATTAGTTTATAATGGGTTATGATTAACAGGTTGAACACAATTATATTCATTTAATAATAGGTTACTATTGCATGGATTAGATACAGGTTATATCAAAACTCGCAAATCCAGTTATTCCTATTTAATAATATTTTGGTTTTTTAATTAATATTTAATTAGGAATAATAAATTTGGTTGATTTAAAATTATTGAGATATAAAGGCTCTACTTGGTAACATTTTATTTACTATTTTTCTATTTATGTTTTACAAACTTTTGAAAACAAGTAAAAAGATGTGTTTGTTAAATTTGTTCTTTATTTATTTCCAAAAAAATGAAAACTTAAATAGAAAAATGTAAACAAAAAAGATGTTTTCACTCTTTCTTTTTTATGTTATAAATATTTTGTCATTTTAATACTTGCATGTTCCATCACATTAAAATGAATTATTTTATTTAAATAACTTATTAAACTATAACTATTTTTAATAATAATATGATTTAATTGAGTTAATTTAATTAATTAAAATAAATACTATAATTGTAGTTAAACAAATTAAATAATTATTAATTTACTTATTTAATTTAATTAATTCAATTATATTTAATAGATTTTATTTTTATTGAATTAAATTATTTAATTATTTTTCATAAATAATATATTAAAAATTTAATATATTTAATTTAAGTTAATTTAATTAATATAAAATATACTTATTAAATTTAATTAAATTTTAAAAAATTAGTAAAATTAAATATTTATTAAAGTAAAAATTATGTATTTTAAATAAATTATAATTCCAAACGTAGTTTTTTGTTTTTGTTTTTGTTTTTGTTTTAAGAATAAAAATGACAATATTCTAAATGCACTCAAACTACCAGAAAAGTTTAGGGACTAGATAAAAGCTTGTATATCTTCCCCATACTATTCCATATCCTTCAAGGGTGCTCTGAAGGGTTTTTCTCCGGTGCTAGAGGGCTAAGGGGGAGATCCCCTCTCCCCATATCTATTTCTTCTAGTTATGGAATTCTTCTCAAGACTTTTCAACAGCCTAGCTAAGGAAGGAGATTTCACCTATCATCCTAAATGCTTGAGACCTCCAATCACTCACATTTGTTTTGCAGATGATCTATTCCTCCTGTGTACTCCAAATGAAGCTACTTTCAAGATCATTCACAAGGCGCTTCAGGAATTCCATAAGTACTCAGGGCTTCAGCCTAATGCTAACAAAAGCAAAGTCTACATTTCAGGAATGACTCAGCAAGACAAGCAGCAGCTATGTTCTATACTTGGATTCCAATTGGGTGAACTGCCAGTAAAGTACTTGGGAGTCCCACTCATATCCACAAAACTCAAGTATGATGAATGTAAGCCGCTCATTGATGAGATCACTAAAGAGTGCAAAGTTGGGCATCCAAATCTCTTATGCAGGTAGGCTTGTACTTGTCCAAGCTGTTCTTTTCAGTATTCAAGTTTACTAGAGCATGCATTTCATTCTTCCTAAAAGAGTAAGCAATGTATTGGAGCAAATCCTAAGAAGATTCTTATGGGCTGGTGTGGAGTTAAAAAAAGGAGAAAGCAAGGTGCTTGGGATGATGTTTGCCTTCTTAAATGTAAAGGGGGACTTGTATTAGAAGACTTTAAGATTAGAACAAAGCAGCCATGATGCAACATCTATGGGCGCTTTGCTCTAATAACCCATCCGTATGGGTGCAATGATGTCACTCTAATCTTCTAAAGGGCAAATGCTTTTGGAAATCAAGATGCCTTTTGATTGCTCTTGGACTTGGAGGAAATTAATTAAACTTAGGGAGGAAGCTGTTCGATTATCCAAATACAGAGTGGGTAATGGTAATTCCATTTCTCTCTGGTTCTCCAATTGGCATCCAAGCGGACCTTTAATTCTAGAATACTCATCAAGAATAGCCTATGACGCTGGTATTCCTAAATTGGCAAAGGTCTCAAGCATAATTCAAGGTGGGCAATGGAGGTGGCCTTATCCTATAACCTGGGAGCTAAAGGAAGTATCCTTGAATCACCACCAGAATATGATCCAAACCCTCCTCCAAGATCAATTTATTTGGCTAGCTTCAAAGAATGGAACTTATAATGGCTGCAACCTGGAATGCTATTAGGAAGCATGGTCAAAAGTAGTATGGCACAAGCTTCTTTGGTATCCCTCTCACATTCCAAGGCATAGTTTTATCTTATGGATGGCGATTAGGGGAAGGCTGGCAACAAAGATAAGCTCAGCACATGGGGTCTAGTAGTTGACACGGGCTGTGTCCTTTGCGGCAACGATCACTTCAAGAAAAAGCACTTTTAGTGATCATTTTTCGCGACCAAAACTAAATTTGGTCGCTAAATATTATTTTTAGCGACTAAACATCATTTCGTCGCTAATAATTTATATCTAGCGACCAAATACAAATTGGTCACTAAATCCCAGGCATTTGGCGACCAATTGGTCGCTAAAAGTTAACCTTTAGCGACCAAATATTAATTTAGTCTCTAAAGAGTTCTAAATATTTCACTGCATCCTTTGGCACCAACAATGGCTTTTTGGCTAAAACATTTGGTCGCGGAATATTTTCATAATTTTTGACATTTATTTTTAGTGACCAAATAAGTTTGGTCACTAAATTCCAGGCATTTGGCGACAAAGTGGTCGCTAAAAGTTAACCTTTATCGACCAAATATTAATTTAGTCACTAAAGAGTTTTAAAAATTTTCCCTCCATCTTTTGGCACCAACAATGGCTTTTGGCTACCAAAACATTTGGTCGTGGAATATTTTTATAATTTTGACATTTTTAGCGACCAAATAAGTTTGGTAGCTAATTTCAGGCATTTGATGACTAATTGGTCGCTAAAAGTTAATCTTTAGCGACCAAATATTAATTTAGTCGCTAAAGAGTTCTAAATATTTTCCTCCATCATTTGGCGCAATAATGACTTTTGGCTACCAAAACATTTTGTCGCGAAATATTTTCATAATTTTTGACATTCATTTTTAGCGATCAAATAAGTTTGGTAGCTAAATTCCAAGCATTTGGCGACCAATTGGTCGCTAAAAAATCTCTTTATCGATCAAATATTAATTTAGTCGCTAAAAAAATGAAATGGATAAATAAAATAATTAAATTTTATTTCTTTCTCTATTTTTCTCTCAAACAATTTATTTATCTCTTTGTATGATTTAAATTAGATTTCATAAATTTTATTTTAACGTTTATTTATTAATTTTAATTAATTTAAAAATTATAATCATAGATCAATAAAGAATGTTACCAATTAATGCTAAAACTAAATTTAGCAAATCAAATTTAGATAATTGAATGTATAATCATTTTTTGTTTCAAAGTAAATATGTTGGAGTAATCTTTATAGTTTGTATAACTTATAATCAAGTGAATATTAAATGTTTTAATATCTATAATTGTTTAGTGTAATTTAATATTAATTATATTAAAGTGACATTATTTATTAAAGATAAAAAAAAAAAATGTTATTTATTAATTCTTAGTAATTTCATTTCTTTATCTTTTTAGAACTTATTTCCAAATATAATCACCTAAAATATTTTTTTTATTAGAAATAAATTCTTAAAATTGTTTTCAAAAATTTTGCTTTTTAAAATAATTTTCTAAAACTAAAACTAATGCGACCAAATTATTTTTAAGAATATAAATACAAAATGAAGAAAAATATATATAGTGAGCCATGATATAACTAAATTAAAGTATGTAAATATGTGCTACATATACGAATTGGAGGAAACTAAAAAAATATTTAAAATTATTTTTAGTTAAATATAATAGTTTTCATAAATTATTTACTAAATATTTACATAGTTTCATATATTGTTTATGATTTCAAATTATTGAAACAAAAGTTAAAATAATTAAATAAAATAATAAATTTCTTTATCACTTTTACTAACTAATTAGTCTATAAAGGGATACTTCTTGCAACCAATTGGCTGGTAAACGTGCTAAAAATTCATTATAAAAAGTTAAAGTAATTAATAAAAATCATAAATTTTTTTAATCATTTTTGACGACCAATTAGTTGCTAAGGGGTACCTTTGCCAACCAATTGGTTGCCAAAAGTGATAAAAAATTGTTTATATATACAAAAAAGTGTAAAATATATATACAAATAATAGCTTAGCCTAGTGGTCATCCACTGAACTTCCAAATAAATGGCACGAGTTCGAATCTCAGCAACAACAATAAAATCTCAAAAATATAAATTCAACACGTGCGGAATCATAGGTCGACATGTGGCATAACACAAGTTGCCATGTGGCATGATGACATGTCAGCAATGATGCCACGTGGCGCCACATTTGAATTTTTATTTTTTTAAATTAATTCAAATTTCCAATTAAAGACTCTTTTAGCGACCAATTGGTCGCAAAAAACTAACCTTTGGCGACCAAATTTTTGGTCGCCAAAGGGTAAACCTTTGCCGACCAAATATATGTTGGTCGCCAAAAGTGTATCTTTTAGCAACCAAAGTTTGGTCGGCAAAAATTATACTTTTACCGACCGAAATATTTTTGGTCGCCGATACCTTCTGCCACTAGCCTTTGCCGACCACGGGCAACCAATTATATTTGGTCGGCAAAAGTTTTAGCAACCAAAA
The DNA here is from genome assembly GCA_019916065.1 of Vitellaria paradoxa. Taxonomy (NCBI): domain Eukaryota; kingdom Viridiplantae; phylum Streptophyta; class Magnoliopsida; order Ericales; family Sapotaceae; genus Vitellaria; species Vitellaria paradoxa. The sequence continues at coordinate 34,309,408 of CM034241.1, read as the reverse complement.
TAACTTTTCGCGACCAAATTTTGGTCGCTAAAAGTGTTTATTGTTGTAGTGATCCTGAGACCTTGGACATCTACTATTCAGTGTTTTTTCCTCCCAAGTGCAAGATAATGTTCTACAGAAGTACCAAATTGCAAGATCCACTCACCATGGCAAGAAGAAATTGATGGGCAGCTAACAAGTTCAAACGGAAAAGTTTCAAGAGCAATATACGCAGACTTGCGTGAGCGCCTCAGTGTGCCACATTTGCTAAGAGCGTAACTCAGATATTCAAAGGTGCATCCACCCTCGCGCTAGCATTGTCACACAATCAAGCATGAGATTAGACTAAAAGCTTTTCATTAGATACTATAGAATGTACAGAGGAAAATATTAGCTTATGTATTGAATGGGAATCCCATTATAGTTGTACACACGGGATATACCCCCAAGATAATGTACATATTTCCCTATTAATCTAAATTATACCTAATTATCAAAATAAAAAATAAAAATGACAATAGAAAGTAAAAACTAAAAAATAATGGATAAATTTTTAGTTTTATTTTAAAAAAACTTGTCAGGTAAGTTATTAATTAAATAAAATATTAATTATTTTAAATTTAAAATAAATAATGCTGCTTTTTATATATATTATATATATATATAATGCATTTATACATTGAACTGGCACCTATTAAATAAAATAATAAAAATAATATATTGAACTTTGAGAATAGATAGTTGCAAAGTATTTTAGTGAAAATATTTGTCAACAATATATATATATATACATATTCTTTCAAATATGTGTCGTCTTGTAATAGACATTTAAATATATATATATTCTATCAAAATGATGTGCTAGTCCTATAATAAGCATGTACTTAATGAATTTTAATTTAGAGTATTATCTTAAAAAAATACTATTAGATTGAAAAACAAATTACTCTAAATTTTTTTTGAAAAGTAGTTATGTATTTTTAGATTAGATTAAATTTAAAATTCTGTGTTTGCATCGATTAGTGGAAAAATAATTGAGTATTTAATGAGTTGATGATACAACTCATTTAAACCCATTAATCTAATAGGTATTATCTTATTCACTAATTATATTTTCTAATAATTTTAATTTGGTTCAAACCCATTTATGTTAATTTAAATAGACGAGTAAATGGGTTTGGATAATCATTCTCACCTCTGTCATAAGGAGCTTAATTAACCACAACAATCAACACTTTTTGGTTGTTAAAGTTAGTATTTTGTTGCTAATGTTGTTCGTAGAAGAGCAGTAGTATTGGTGACCAAAAATATATTTAGTTCGCTGACCAAACTTTGGTCGCTAAATCTTGACTTTAAAATACTTAACCACTAAACTAAGTCATTACTCGCATTTATATGTGTATATTTTAAACCTTTTATCAACTAAAGGTTAGTTCAAAAAGGTAAATTTTTGTCATTAAAATAAATTAAATATTTTTTGAGTGACAAAAAATAATAAATATTTTTACATTTAGTGACTGGTTGGCAAAGAGTTTACTTTTACCAACCAAATTTATTTAGTCCGAAAAATTAACCCTTCACCAGTCAATTTTAATTTGGTGAATAAAAATAAAACTTTAGTGACCAATTGGTTGCAAAGGTAATAAATATATTATATTTTTTATTCAAAGTTTTAGCGACCATTTGGTTAGGATAAGTCACTCTTTAGTGACCAAAATTGTTTTGAGCGCTAAGGATGATGTTTCCTAACCAATTATTTTACTTTGGTTAGAAAAAATTTTATTAACAACCAATTTTAATTTGGTTGGGAAAATTCAATCTTTGATGATAAAAAAAAAATGGTCACCAAAAATATAATATTTTTTGTAGTGATTACAAAGGCGCAAAGAAAACAAAATAGGGGTATGGCATGGTTTTTCTTAAGAGTGAGCTATTTGTACTCCACAAATACTTCTTACACTCTATTTTACTTTTTTATCAATTAAAATTACAGAACTATCTCTTTGTATTAGCTGGTCTTATATCTAATTTGAAATACATAATTGCCCTTCATAAAAAAAATATTTACAAATTTAAACAAATACCATTAGGTCTCTACAAGAGAATAGAAAAAGTATTTTTAATGACTAAAATATTTTTTTATTTATATTATTTTTAGCAATCATATAAAAATAAAATTTATTTTATTTTATTCATAATTTTATCAAATAAAATAATTTATTTCATTCATTTTGTTTATAATTTTTATCATTTTAACTCTTGTCATATTCTCAATCATTTAGTAAAGTTCTATACAATCCTTTTAATTCTCATAATCTAATACTATAATTCAAAATAATACTATAAATAAAATAAAATAAATCTAAGTGTAGTAAATGTTAAAATAAATAATTTATGAAAAATTTATAAAAATAAATAATAAATTAATATCAAGATGACAAGAAAATGACAAAATTTATAAATTAATTGAAATGAAATAAGTTGTTTTTATTTGTTTAGGTTATAAATATATTAATATTTAGTTTTATATAATTGATAAAAATAAAAATAAAAATACAATTTATTTTAGTCTTTTAAAATCTTTCCTTACATAAAGTTTACAAACATGAAAATAAGACCACTGACTGCCTCTAAATAATGCGTTTAAAAATAACTCTAAAGTGGAAAGGTATGCAATGTAGTTTAGATCAGTGAGACCGGGTTAAATCCTCAGGAAACCTATGCACAGTTTTAAATTTTATGGGTTGTAAACTAACTTCCCCATAGTTTAAAAATGAAAAGGTTTTCAAATGTTTTAAGAGGATAATTTTCTTTGAAATTCTCTAATCAATCAACTATTCAAATAAATTAAACCAATTAAATGAGATTTAGCTAAGATAATTTAATTAATTAAATAAATAATAATCTACTTGAATATTAAAACTAGTAATGAACTAAACTAGAAGAACAAATCAATTATGCAGAATATAGAAATCTAATGATCAAAATATGATTCAACTTTCATTTTGGGTGGGATCGCTTTTTATAATCCAATGTGTAAATCACTACTTATGTTATGGAAAAATAAATTAGAAAAATATTTTCGTGAAAGTTCTTAAGTTCTCAAAAACACTTATTCATATTCATGTCTAGGATTATAGATCTAGGAAATTTCTTTTATATTATTTTTGAGTTCAACTCTATTTATTTATTTCAAAAATATGTAAGAATGTTAAAAAAAAATCCTCACTAGCTATTGCGAAGAATATAGACAAGGATTTTTGTTTCTGAAATTTTTTCAATAATAAATAAAATTGGATTAAAAGAAAAAAAGTAGAATTATATATGAATGTGATTACATCACATAAAAAACCAACACACATCGGATTGATCCAATGACCTACCATTTCTTGATTGTGTTGAATCAAGTTAAGAAGGATTTAACCAAGCATATTTTTATCACACAAAAAATAGGTAAAACAATGAAGGAAGAAATAAAACTTCCATTAATTCAGAATAAAAATACCATACTTTAGAGTAAAATTGTAGCCAAATCGACGAACAAATAAATCAAAATCACTCCACAAATCAAACAAAGTCTCTCAATTGCGTTCTATCTCCTCAAAAACTAAAATAACAATGTATATATATATATATAAACATGTCTGATAGCTGAAGAAAAAACGAAATATATAGGCAATTGTAAAAATCTAGACCTAAACAATCCGTACGTTATATTCAATGATGTCTGAACCACTCAATAAGGGTGTCTAGACACCAATAAGGTCCAATTTTGAATTTTATTCCCCAGTTTTGTCTGTCTTCTACCTCTTTGTTGTTGTTCGAACTGAGCGTGAGGTATCCGGATAGTAGTGCTTTTTCAGCCTCTTCATTGCTACTTATTTCAATAATTTCGATCTCTTTCCTACATTTGGAAATAAAATACCATAAATAAATAAAAATAACTAAAAACTTTAAAATTAATTAAATAAATGTATAATTTATATTCTAAATTATAGTTTGTAGTTACACTTTTCAAGTGTAATCAACCACTTGTAAATTTAAATTTGTAATTATTCTTTACACTCACTATTTTTTTTTACCATCCTTAATTAAAAATAGAATATCTGAGTTTTTTTTTTAATTCTCGTCATTCACGTATAAAAAATAAAGAATATATAACTAGAAAAATCAAAAATTGAAAAAAAAAAAAGTTAACTTAGTATACAAATAAATTTATTAAACAAACTCTTGAAAACTTAATTTTAATTTCTTATAAAAAAATTTCTTAAAATTATAGAATTAGAAATTTTCACAGAAAATTCATATGCATAAATGAATTTTTTAATAAATTTATATTGTAATTAATTGTCCGTCCACCTATTAAAAGATCTAAGAAAAAATTAGTAAGCTATATTTTGTATATATTTAAAAAATAATAAATTTTTATTATAAAATAAACATATTTATAATATTATATTATCAATTGAATTGAGTTTTTGTATAAGGGCATTTATGGCATTATAAGTATGCAAAACATATTTGAAAAGATATGCGGGCAAATGTGTAATTTTAATTAATGAAAAAAAATAGAGTTTAAGAGATTATTTGTGAAATACAAATAAGTTCCACCCTTTTCTTAAAATTTTTGATATGTTTCAAAGCAATTCAAATAAATTTGCACACGGTCATACAAGTAGTTCTCAAAAAAGTGCTAGTAATTGGTGGCGATGTTTTAATAATATAATTGTGGAAAAAAAAAACTGAAAATTAATTACTATATATATGAAACTTCAAATATTAATATTAGGCCCTCAGCAAGTTAACAAAGAGATTTTAATCAAAGAGAAAATTATGGAGAAAAAGGAATTAGCTAGATATGCAGAGACCATTTTCATATTTCCCAAGCAGTTGCGTCAAACACATGAATGCTGCAAAAGCAAGTTTGGTCTGGGCATGAAAGAAGCAACTTGATACGTTCTCGATCTGTGTGAGAGTTTTCTGAGGTCACGGGCTATGGACTGATTATAACTATAGGCTTCTGTGTCCATGAAAGGCTTATCTTCCTTTCAGATGATAATGGGGAAGGAAAGTAGAAAGGTGGCGGCAGCCGCCACAATGGTGGTGTTGTGGTGGGAGCTCATGGTCAGCACGTGGCATGCAGTCCAACCCAATCACTAGCCGCACTACATGACTTTATTTAGTAATTTTTCAAGGCAGTGCCCTAAATTTCAAATCCATCACCATTGTTAGTGGGTTGGTGATAGCTTTTTAGCATGTCGCTTCCCCACTTCGGCTGAGCCCACTATTCTCAGCCAGCCGAAAGGTCAATGGGTTCTCTCTCTTTCCTCTTAATTTCCTTTATTAATTATGAGTAATGCAGAGCATTAGAGAAGAATCTCCAAAAATCAAGGGAAATAAAAGAATCTTTTTCCAATCATTGCATTAAAAAAAAAAAAAAGAAACTTCAAATGTATTTGCGATTCCTTGCTACAAATTAAAAAAAAAAAAAAAAATTCTGTAAGCAATGACGAAGCCACCTAACTTGATTGTTTTGTGAATTTGGTGCCGTCCGAATTGCATTAGACTATTTGGAGGAAGAATTTAAGAAGAAGTTAGATTGATCGTCAATTTTTTTTTTTTTTTTTGGTTACAGCGTACAATTTGGCACTGTAATATGCCTATTATGGTTATTTTTTGAGATGTACACATTCTTACTATCTGTATCGTGATAGATGACCTAAAATCGATCAATTCTGTAATTTGAGCCCAGAAGTCTTCTTTTTTATTTTTAACATTATATTTAGCTTGCTAGTAAAATTAACTATTTTTTAGTTTTAGTAGTTTATGTTTTAGTTTCCAAAAAAAAAATAATAATTATAATGTTTCCTAATTTTTATATTATTTTGTTTCCTAATTTCGGTCCTACAAAGGTCCATATAAAGGAAACCCCCAATTCATACATACATTCACATTTACATCTGTATGATTAAAACTTGAAAGTTAAGATGCCTTCAAACAAGCTTCATGCTTGATGGACTTCACTATGCTAGTAGCTAGGGAGGACAACCTTTGAAACTCTAATATTTCTTTCGATCTAAATGTGGTACACAATGACTGCCTAGGCAATATTGTGTATATTATCAAAGCCTTTTCCTTGTGAACCATTCAATGTCTTCATTCCAATGTTGCCTATGTTTGCTAATGTTGCAAAGGTGACAAACTTCATTAAATCTTATGAGAATAGGGCAAAAAAAAAAAAAAAAAAAGGTGTGGATGATCAAGGTTTTCATTTTTCATACCACAGAGGACACACAATGGATTTATATTCATTCCCTCACGAGATTAACTTATCATTTACCTTTGATGGCTAACCATAAAATAAAACTATGCTTAGGAATATGTTAGGAAACCATAGAAGATGATGCCATGGAACCTTGGTATTGTGGCTTCTAATTGTATTCCATGTAGAGGTTATGTTATAAATTCCATTTTTAGAGATTGTCCAAATGAATTGATCATCACTATCACACATTGGGTGAGAGATGTAGGCATTATGGATAATAATTATTTATGTTACTTACCAAAAAACAAAATTCTCTAAGTTCCCGAGTTGAAGGAGAAGGCAATTATGACCACTGGCCATTAGAGTAATAGCAGACTTTTGCTTCCACGAGTATACCTACATCATAAATAAATAATGTTCAAATTAAGGATCAATGGCCTAGGGATCCTAATTAAGAACTAGATAAAGATGGAATTTCCATTACCAACCTTATATCTGAATATAGAGATATCAGTCCTTAGCTTCACCTAATCCTAGAGAGGAAGCTTTTAATGGCAAAATTCTAGAGATATATGATAAAGTCGGGGGCTAAAACACCTCTTACTTCCACAAAAACTACTAGAGATTGGGGCGATTGGCGAGTGTGAACTCGGGCGACCGCTTTAGGCAGTCACTACAAGAATATTAGCGATCACTTTAGACAGTCGCTTTAATTTCCGTCGCTAATCCCGTGCGGCAAGGTATCGACGACGAGAAATTCGCGCGACCGCTTTTAGCGGTCGCTAATATCTTGTAGCGACCGCATTAGAGCGACCGCTTTAAGCGGTCGCTGATACGAAAATTATATCGGGCAGAACGCCCTTCTTTTTTTCCTCTCCCTCCCTCCCTCTTTTTCCTCTCCCTTCCCCGCGCTCTCTCCTCTCTCCCCCACCCCCCGCTGCCGTCGCCAGAAGTTCCTTGCCGCCGTCGCCGTAATGCTCTCCCTCTCTATCTTTCTGTCTTTCTCTCTTTGCTCTATCTTTCTCTCTCTCTCTTGCTCTCTTTCTCTCTAATAAACACTAATTTTTTTTTTTTTTGTGTATTAGAGTTTTTTTGGAGGCTGACCACCACAACACCAAGTTTAGATTTTTATTTTAGTTTGAATTTTTTTTTATTTCTTTTTCATGTTATTATTGGATAAATGTAAATTTTTTTTATTTTGTGGTTGGGGGTTTGATGATTATCCATGCATGCATGTATATATATTGTTTGTTTATTTTTTTTCTTTTAGTTACTCATTATTAACTTGTTTATTTCATATATGCTGTTGATTGAGATTTTTTTTGAATTGTTGGTTGTGGATTGTAATATTGTTGCAGTGATGTTGTCAAAATTTTTTTACTGTGTAATTTTTTTTTTTACGTATATTGCTATTTTTTTAATTTTTTTTAATTTTTCTGTTTTTTAATTTTATTTTATAAAAATTGGTATGTTGGAAGAAAAAAAAAAAGAGATTTTAGAAGAAAAATTTAGTGAATGGGAAAATTTTTGTGTTTTGGTGCAGTGAGTAAAAAATTTAAATTTATTATCTCGTAATTTGTGTTCGTAGAAATTTATAAAATTTTGTATTATTTTGCTGTACTCCAAAAGTTGCCAGTACAGACGTAAAATTAAAGGATTTGGGGGAGTTATGTAAATTTCATGATTTGCAAGTTATACCGTTAAATTAAAATTTAATGATTTAAATATATTTAAATTTTTTAATTAAATAAATAATTTTATCTGTAATATGAATTAAAATCAATAATTATAATTTAAATCATGTTACGTGATTAACATACCTGTCTCTTTTCACATATTATTTTAAAATTACAAATATAACCCATAGATAACTTTAATTTTTGTGCTGGACAAAATTGACTTTTAAATACAAAAAAGCAAAAAAACTATTTTGTTTAAGTTAGCTTATTTGTTACGGAACAAACCCTGCGTCCCATGTCGCCTTCTTCCTATTCACCTGTACGAGGGTGCTGTTTGGGGTGAGAATTTTTCATGTGAATTTTTCAAAAAGAAAGGAATAAAAAATTTAAATTTAAATATATAATTTTAATAAATTAATAAATATATAAAAATAAAATATATATTGATAAATTTATTTTTTTAGTTTATTTTTTAATTAAATTAAGCTTAAAATTATTTATAAATTTAAATATTTAATAGGTATTAAAATTATAAAATTAAGTATTAAAATCAGTATTAAAAAAAGTAAAAATATATTGATTGAAATATAATTTTTGAAATTATTAAAGAGTGAATGCTTATTTTTTTCTTAATTTAAGACTGTGAATTGAAATTAGCCCTTTCTAAGAAATATAATATAAATTAGCTATTTCATTAAAAATATAAATTAAATTAAGTTCTAACAAGGTAATATAATTTATTAAATAATTTGTATATATTATTATCATTTATTAAAATAATCATGAAAAATATTAATTAATGTGACCTTAATGAAATTAAATTATACTATAAATTTTTAAAATAAATTAATTATATATGATATTAAAATTAATTAACATTACGTTAAGGAGATTAATTATGTTATTACGTTACCGAAATTAATTAAATTTCGGTAACTGTGAATTGAAATTAGCTATTTGTAAGAAGAAATATAATTTATTAAATAATGTTACTTTAATAAATTATATATTATTATCATTGAGTGAAATAATTATCATATTTAAAAAATATAAAACATAAAAAATAATATTTAATATGATTGCTTTGAAGTAATGATTAAACAATTAAGAAATTAATTTTAAATATGATCAATATTAAAGTAAAATATTTGGAATTATAAATACATAAATGTATAATTTTTAAAATAAATTGATTAACTTACCTTACGGAAATTAAATTATATTATGATATTTATAATGTTAGACAATATATTAAAAATATGAGAATTAATTAAATTAATATTAAACTAAACTTATTGGTTCACTAAAAATATAAATTAAAACACTACTAGAGGGTTGGGGAATTGGCGAATGGAAATCTCGGCGACCGCTTGAAGCGGTCGCTACAACAATATTAGCGACCGCTTATGGCGGTCGCTTAAACCTCTGTCGCTAATCCCGTGCGGCAAGGCATCGACGACGAAAAAATTCGCGCGACCGCTCTAAGCGGTCGCTAATTGGTTGTAGCGACCGTATTAGCGACCGCTTAAAGCGGTCGCTGATCTCTAATTATAATCGGCAGAAAGCCTTTTTTCCTCTCCCTCCCTCCCTTTTTTTTCCTCCCTCCCCGCGCTCTCAGTTCTTCCCCCTCGGCCGTCTTCTCTCCACCGTCTGCCGTGCCGCCGTGCCGTGCCGTGCCGTCGCCGGAGGTCGAGGTCTCTCTCTCTCTCTCTCTTCTCTCTCTCTCTATCTCTCTCACTCATATACATGCATTAATATTTTTTTTTGTTTATTGTAGTTTATTTTGAGGTTAAGGCAACACTACACCGTACCAGGTTTGTATTTTATTTTTAGTTTGAAATTTTTTTCTTTTTTTGTATTTTTCATGTTTATTGTTGGATAAATGTAAATAATTTTTTTTTGTTTTTTGTGGTTGGGGGTTTGATGATTATCTAACATGCATGTATGTATTATTGTTTGTTTAATTTTTTTATTTTAGTTACTCGTTAAATAGTTTATTTCATGTGCGTATTGTGTAATATTTTTATTTGTGTATGTTGCTGTTGTTTTTAATTTTTTTAATTTGCTGTTTTTTTTTTCTGTTTTTTTTTGTTTGCTGTTTTTTTTCTGTATTTTTATTTGCTTTTTTTTTCTGTTTGTTTTTTGTTTGCTGTTTTTTTTTTGTTTGCTGTTTTTTTTTTCTGTATTTTTTATTTGCTGTTTTTTTTAATATTATGTTTTTTAATTTTATTTTATAAAAATTGTATGTTGGAAGAAAGAAAAAAAGATTTTAGAAGTAAATTTTAGTTAGTGGAAAAAATTGTTGTGTTTTGTGCAGTGCGTAAAAAAAAATGTATAGAACTTTTTAATGGTTGCGTCGGCTTTGGTATGTGTTTGGATTGGAAAAAGAATATTTAAAAATTTGACGTAAAAAAAATATGTGATGAGATTTAATCGAAAAAATTGATAATTTTTATAATTTGTGATAAAAATTTAATAAACTAAATACCCCAATTGTATTTGTTATTTGGGTGAAAAAAAATAGACGAAATGCAAAAACTGAAATTAAAATTAATTAAATTCGATCAAAATAATTTAGGCTGCGTTTAATTTACTAAAAATAAAAAAAATTAAATTTTTAAAAATTTCTAAAACTCTTAATACATTTTATCCATATCCTAACAATTTTTATAAATTTCAATACTTTTTTTACAAATCTCAATAACTTTTAATAAATTTCAACAAATTGACATAAATCCGTGAGAACGAACCCCAAAAACTCATTCTAACAGTTTCTCTCTCTAATATTTTGACATAAAAGGCAAAATGTGACCACCAAAATGATTATTACTTTCTTTTTCTTTTAATTTTTTCATTAGATATTCAAAAGTAAATTACTTTTTGTTCTTTTAAACATGAATTTAACGTGACGGGAAATATAGAGCCGTGTAACTTTTCATGCGAGAATGACAAAGTAATACTTTAGTTGGTAATTGATTGTTTGGTATAAATTTATAAAAATTAAAAGAAGTTATTAAATTGGAAAAAATTTAAAAATGACAAAGTTAATTTTTTTTTTGTATTTGTTAGTCTGCCATTTGCTCTCTAAAACGAATATCTAGCCCCCGTGGGCATAGTAACAAATTCTGGATAATAAAATTTTTTTGTATAGTTAACAATTCGTAATTTAAAAACTATTCGATCGGTAGAATTTGAAAAAAATTAATACAAATTACAATTTATTATTTGAATTCATTACAAAATTCAAAAAATTTTGTAAATTAATTGGAAAAATAATTCATAAAAAGTGATAGATATATTTTAGAATCATAAAATAACTAAAATGAAATTAGTTGAAATATTGAAGGGAAAAAATAAAAATTTCCTACTCTTGACTATTTACTTCTTTAAGCTTGATGCCAGTAATATATCATTTGATTTTAATTATCAAATTATTCATATAAAATTCATCTTGTGGTACTTGAAAATTTTTTTGGATACTTGGAAAATTATATGTGCTACTTGGAAAATTATGCATGTGACCTATTTTTTTGGAGCGTTAAACTTGGGCTTAAAAAATTATATTTAATGAATAAAAATAAAATAATATATATACAAATAGTATAATCAATTGAATTTTAAATTTTAGATTATATAGGAGTATTTAGTTTATTAAAAATATAAAAATTTTTATTAACTATTTTTAATATCTTTCAATTAAATTTAGTAAAAATGTTAAAAAAAATTTCAAAATTTTTTAGTAACTTTTAAGGAGTTATCAAATGTCAAAAAAAGTAAAAATTACTAAAAAATTTGTCTCCCACTATATATATATAGTTTTTGAAGCAATGCTAACATCTTCACTCAATATGGTCTTTTTATAAATAAATTGATTAACGTACCTTACGGAAATTAAATTATATATGATATTTATAATGTTAGATATATACTAAAAATATGAGAATTAATATATAGTTTAATGTAAAAAAATATATAGTTTGAAAAAGTATAAAAAGTTAGTAAAAGTTGATAGATTTTTTAATAAATTAAATACAATAAAGTTTGTAAACTTTTAAACATATTACTTTTTTTCATAAAAAGAATACTTTTAAATAAGAATCGATGCATAAGACAAAAAAAAATTAATATCTATTGTTTGATTTATGTTATAATGAGTAAATATTGAATTGTTTATTGTTAATTTATTTAATTTGTATCGTATTATTTTATTTGTTGTATATTTGATCTTCGTATAATGTATTGAAGTGTTATTTTTTGGAATAACAATAATTAACTCCAATTAACTCTAATTAGAAGAAACCCCTAATCTTGCCTGGGCCCAATCCAACATCTTGCTTGGGCCCAGTGTAATCCAATACGAATACGATAAGAAAATTAGGTCAAACATAATATTATAATATTGTTTCTAGGTAATTTACCGAATAATATAGTAATTAATTACACAAGCAGCAGTAGTTAATTAGTAAGAGTTAATTAGTTCAATTAGTAACTACAATAAAACCCCTAATCTTGCCTGGGCCCAATCCAACATCTTGCTTGGGCCCAGTGTAATCCAATACGAATATGATAAGAAAATTAGGTCAAACAATAATATTATAATATTGTTTCTAGGTAATTTACCGAATACTATAGTAATTAATTACACAAGCAGCCGTAGTTAATTAGTAAGAGTTAATTAGTTCAATTAGTAACTACAATAAAATCCCTAATCTTTCCTGGGCCCAATGCAAATCTTGCTTGGGCCCAGTGTAGTTCAATACGAATACGATAAGAAAATTAGATCAAACAATAATATTATAATATTGTTTCTAGGTAATTTACCGAATACTATAGTAATTAATTACACAAGCAGCAGTAGTTAATTAGTAAGAGTTAATTAGTTCAATACGAATACGATAAGAAAATTAGATCAAACAATAATATTAATATTGTTTCTAGGTAATTTACCGAATACTATAGTAATTAATTACACAAGCAGCAGTAGTTAATTAGTAAGAGTTAATTAGTTCAATTAGTAACTACAATAAAATCCCTAATCTTTCCTGGGCCCAATGCAACATCTAAATACTTTATTCTAAGTTAGAAAACAAACAGACATTGAGAACCACTTTATTTTATTCATTTGCATATATTAGTGAAACTTAGACCCGTTTAAGAATCTCGTACGCCACCTGTTTGGTCATCCTTAGGTAACGGATTAGGTCATTGACCAGGTTCGTTGTCCTCTCGATGAACGTGCGGGGATTGATGTACGCGAGTCTTGAATTGTCCAGTATGGACAGTTTGGAATGCAATTATCCATCCTGTATTCAACAAACTCATGTACTGTCCTGTGTTAGATGAAGTTTCGGTTGACGTCCTGTTGTTCTCCGGGTGCGTACACAGGGTACGACTAATGTCGTCTGTGTATCGTGTACTTGGAGAACCACGCGGACATGCTGCCGAAATTTTATCTAATTAGGGGACAACGGCATTGAGTTGTTGAGTGCAAGTTGGATCGTGTATTCTCGAATGGGATAGGACCAACCACCCTGTAATGAGGGGTAAAGTTTAAGACTAGGTGTTTTGCATATGGCACTACATTTTATAGTAATGACATTTTTTTCCTCTTGGGACTCCACAGACACTCTCAGCGAGATGGATAAGAGTTGGATTGATTTGCCGAATAGGATGTCCCCGGAGTATGTGGAGGGATTAATCAGTTTATTGCATTCACCAGTGGGTTTCCCAGTGGGTACATTAGTTGTCCTTGCAGGAAGTGTGCTAACCGGTATTACTATACACGGGAGGTTGTCAGAGAGCACCTGATCCGTAATGGGTTCCTGAAGCAGTATAAATTCTGGACTCTCCATGGGGAAGAGTATACCGCCTCTCGTCCGAAAGAACCGTTGAGGTGGAGGCCGAGGTTGCAGAGGAAGCTGATCCAATGCTCGCGATGCTAGCTGAATCGCATGTGGATTGACACATGAAGACAACGGTTGCGGTATTAATCTGATGGGTGGAACTACTCCCCGCTCGGGTGCAGATGATGAGTCATTGAGATATTTTGAAATACTCGATGATGCGCAGACAGAATATATCCTGGATGTCAGGAGTCAGTAAATTGTCATTCACCGTGAGTTGTTACATTTGAAGGCGTTGAATCACTGGTCAGATTACGTCATTTGACATGCTACTACAGTTACTCCGTTAGGGTTTTACCAGCGGGAGCTAAGCTTGCAGAATCGTACGTACCAGGCACGCAAGTTAATGAGAATCTGGGATTCACATACGAAACTCTGGATGCATGTCCAATAGTTGCATGTTGTTTCGGAATGAGAATGGCAACCTCGATCGTGTACCGTGTGTGGTTGTTTTCGAGATGGAAGAATGTTGGCACTATCCAAACTCGGCAGAATCGTTTGGGTAGTTCAAATCGTGGTAAGCTTGTGGCTGCAAAGCAATGTGCGCTACTTTCCAACTTAAGCCACGATTGAAGAGATTTTTCATGTCATCTAAGATCTCTAAACTAATGACTTGGCATGCCGAGAACAGGGGGGATAATGGGAACTTATCCCATCCACAAACTCTCCGGCGTGGAAGGATTTTGATAGAAGACACCCTGATTTCGCTGTCGATTCGCGCAGTGTACGGCTTGGTTTGGCGGCTGATGGATTTAACCCATTTTCAGGCATGACTGGGGCAACTCACAGTACGTGGCCTATACTGCTACTTCCATATAATCTTCCACCTTGGCTGCATGAGGCAACCTTTTGTCATCCTATCGACATTGATTGACGGACCTAAGGGTCCCGGGGATAAAATAGATGTTTATATGCAACCATTGATTGAAGAGCTTAATGAATTATGGACTGATGGTGTGATGACATTTGACTCAACAAGAAATGAAATGTTTAAACTACGGCAGCATTACTATGGACAATTAACGACTTTCCGGCGTACGCCAACTTATCTGGTTGGAGCACGAAAGGAGAGTTCGCATGTCCTTGTTGCAATCAGAGCAAGAAGTCAACTTGGCTAAAGTATGGTAGAAAGTGGGCGTACATGGGTCATAGACGCTTCCTACCTCCGTTGCATAGGTTTAGGAAGGACAGAGTCTCGTTTGACGGCACTCGGGAGTTCGGTCCGGCACCACGAGCAATGACCGGGGTCGAATTGCTGGCCCAGATGGAGCGGGAGCAAATTCGAACAGTATATGACTTTCAGGATCTGTTAGCCCCCCCGCTACCATCTATTTCTGGTCCAAATAGGAACCGAACCCATAATTGGAAGAAGAAAAGTATTTTCTATGAGTTGCCCTACTGGAAAGACAACTTACTCAGGCACAACTTGGATGTCATGCACATTGAGAAGAATGTTTGCGATAATATATTGTGGACGATCCTTGGTGTTAAGGGGAAATCAAAGGATAATGCTAATGCTCGACGTGATTTGCAGGAGATGGGATTGAGAACTCTATTGCACTTGCAGCCGGAGAGAGACCAACAGGGCATACATGCCACCTGCACAGTACACCATGAGCAAGGAGGAGAAGGATGCGTTCTTATTAATTCTGAAAGACGTGAACGGTACTGATGGATATTGCTCGAACATTTCGAAGCGAGTCAACATGAGCGAACGGAACGTTACAGGGTTTGAAAAGTCATGACAACCACGTCCTTCTTCAACAGTTGTTGCCTATAGCAGTAAGGACATGTTTGCCTAACAATGTTGTGCAGCCGTTGATCGAGCTCAGTAATTTCTTCAGGCAGTTGTGTTACAGAGTAATCCGTACAGAAGATTTAAAGGGTCTGCAGGACTAGGATTGCTTTGACACTGTGTCATCTAGAGAAAATTTTTCGCCAGGTATTTTTTTGATGTAATGGTTCACTTGACTATACACCTAACTGAAGAAGCCGGCTTGGTTGGCCCTGTCCAATTTAGGTGGATGTATCCGATCGAGCGATATATGAACACATTGAAGAGGTATGTGCGGAACAAAGCTCAACCCGAGGCATCCATAGCGAAGGATATTGATGGATGAGTGCATAAATTTTTGTGCGGCCTATCTAAACGATGATGTCCAAACGACTTTTAGCAAGTCGGAGCGGATGATAAAATGAAGGCCCTATTGGGGAAGGCACGTCATTTTTGATCTCAACCACTATCGAGTGGATCCAAGCTCATCGGTTCGTGCTCTTCAACACCAATCAGTTGTGCCATGACCCAGTAAGTCACGTTGTCGTAATAAAGAAAGTAATTACATCATATTGTAATAAAAATCGTGATTATTCTCAATTCTGTTTTGATTGCATTGCAGGAGACACATAAACGAGCTGAAAACAGAACATGCCTCGTGCAACAGACAATCAAATTCGAATGTCCCATTATCAATGTTTTCATGACTGGTTTAAGAACTACCGTACGTGTTAAATATTTTTCATATGTTTTTATATGAGTTTCACATCACAATTAATTTGTGTTAATTAACTCTGATAATTACATTTCATAGGTATACAATTTACGAAGTACTACGGATTCTATTTTGACCGATGAAATAAAACAGTTGGCTGATGGTCCTTACACGACAGCTCGACGTTTCACAGCTTGTGACATCAATGGGTTTCGATTTCGCATCAAGGAAGTAGATGATAGGCGAGCAACACAAATAGTGGCATCGGTTGTCCATCTATTGACGGTGGTTACTATTATGGCCAACTGAATGACATTATTGAAATCGTTTACAATCGTGGTTTAAGATATTTATTATTCAAGTGTGTTTGGGCTGATCCAATTCGCGGGGTTAAAGCTGATAAGTACCAATTTAAATTGGTCAATTTAAACAATTTGTTACATCGAGATGTACAAATAGAAGCTGAACCATACATACTGGCATCCATGGCAGAGCAAGTTTACTATGTTGGCGATCGAGCTGATCCCAACTGGCAAGTTGCAGTTAAAATGTCAAGGAGAGGGGTATACCAAATCGACTGCGATTGAGCCTGATATTGATCCATTCGCCCAACAAGCTCTTGACCAAGATGCAATTGTCCAACGTGATGAAGATGTTAATTGGGTTAGGGACACGGTTGAAGGAGATACGGTTGATTTACATACTTAATACACGGTTGTGTACTTTTCTATCCGAACAAGGTAGATTTTAAATTTTTTTTTTCTTTATATTTGAAATTATAATAAGTTTAAATTGTGAACAGTTAGGTAGCCATGTTCGGACGTTCTAGGAAGAGGACTGGTCCTAGGACGATGGCTGAGCGTCTGGGGCTATCCTGTGCCGGGAGTAGCTCAGCAGATGCTGTCCCACCTTCACCCCCTATGTCCACGCGACCTTCAGTGACTGACACAGATGCAGGTAAAGTTATTTAATTTCGGAATGTATCTTATCCAACAACAGTAGGTATATTCTGTTGTTTTATCATGTAACAATTTGTTTGAAACAGATTCTCCCACTCCGAGCAGGCTTCGAGGTCTGGCAGAGGGCCCTCGAAGGGATTGCCGCAGTGGAACTGTGGATCTCAGTGGATGACCGTTCAGTGGGATGACACGCCCCCATCCGGTTAGGAAGGATGGACGGTCTTTGATTTCACAGCTCGGACATTTGGTCCGGAATCCGATCAGATTCCCATTGACCACCCTCGAGTGGGATCGTTTTCCAGATTCTACGTTTCGAGGGTCTATGGACCGAGGTACAGGTATGAAAATTTATTTATCTAATTGTACGTTGTTTATGTGTTGAAACTTGTAACAAATAATATTCTACAATTTGTCATTTTAGGCAATGTAGTTGATGTTCCTCCAGACTTTCGGGACGTTATGTTCGCTAAGTGTCGGAAGATGTGGAAGGATCATAAAAATAAGATTAAAGATAAATACTGGAAAGGTCATGAGAATGACCCTGACATCCTCCAGCGGGTCCCACCGGGCGTTCTTCCCACCAGTGGGCTGAGCTCGTCAGGTATTGGTCGAGTCCCGAGGCACAGGTGAGATGATTGCGAGTTAATTATTTTTCCTTAAGATTTGACGTTATCAAGCGTAAATTACAAAAAGTAATCGAAAAAAACTTAAAATAGGCGGAGGCCCAAAGGAACTCGCGAAATCGAGGACTGCAGGGGCCGGGGCACAAGGAGGGGACTCGACACTTTTCTCAGGTTCGCCACGAGGTAAAACGTGAGCTTATCACGCTAATAGCAACTTCTTTATTTATCTTTTTTAATGATAGTAAATTATTAACATATAATTTACCTTTCAACAGAGGACAGAGGAGGGCCTGAGGACAGATCGGATGTCCATGTGGTTGGCGACTCGACGTACTGATTCGCCGGAGGTTCAGGCTATACAGGTAACAAATTTAATATTTTGTCCAATCAACATATAATTTATAATTTAATTTTTTCTTTAAATAATATAGTTAGTTATCTTGTTTTTTCGATTTCGGCTTGTTTGCATTAGGCGCAGTTTAATGCACGTTTAGACGAGCTGTCGCCAGATGAGAGGGAGTCCGAAGAGAGGAGGGACGAGATATTTTTCTCCATTATCGGACGCGATGGTCATGGATACACGCTTACGCGGGGTGCAGGTATTCCACGCCGATCCGTTGCACGAGCAGAATCATCTTCTCAGGCCAGACGTCTGCGATCAAGATCTGCTGCAGACATTTCGAGCTGAGATGGACGCGCGAGAGGCAGCACTTCGGGCCGAGATGATGGCTGAGATGGAGCGGCGCCTCTCTCAGAGTCAGAGCCATCCACCTCTTCCTCCTCCTCAGGTTTAAAAATTTTATTTCTCGTTACTATTACTCATTAAAATTATATAAATTATTTATTCATGTCTTCTTAATTATCACGTTATAATTTCATTATTATTTCATTGTAGGACCCGGATGATGGCGGATGGCCCTCCTGGAATGATTAGGATCTATTTGTATATATTTTGATCAGTACATTTATATATATATTTGTTTTTGTATTTTGAACATTGTATATATAAAATTTTATTTTAATTGTAATCTAATTGATATTATGTTTGTATATCTAATCATAATTAGGAGATACGTTTTTTTTTTTTTACAAATTTTATGAAAAATTTCATTAATTCTATGTGTAATTTAATAAATTAAATATAATATAAATATTTATAGATAAGTAATTAAATATAATAGTTGTTATAAATAATTAATAACTATTAAATAAATAATCATTATAAATAAAAATAAATTATTATTAAATTATTTTTTAAATAATTTGATTTGTAAACAAATTATTGAGATCTTATTATAACAAATTTAAATTATAATTATTGAGATTTTTAAATAATTTAAATTTTTTAAAAAAAAAATTACTTACAAATAGCGACCGCCTATGGCGGCCGCTAATAGCCATATTCGGTCGCTAATACAAATGGTCATGGCTCCGCGCGAAACTTAGTGCGACGGTGTTCCCTAATAGCGACCGCTACCTACGGTCGCTATTTATTCGCGCCATCTTCGCGCCAAAAACTAGCGACCGCCTTTTGCAGTATTAGCGACCGTTATTAGCGGTCGCTATTATCCATACGTCTGAACTCGAGCGGTCGCAGGAGCCGTCGCAAATAATTTAGCGACCCGTTCTAGCGGTCGCTAATAATTATTAGCGACGAAGCAAATGCGACTCGTTTGACGCGGTCGCTATGCCGTCGCTAATACTTTTAGCGACCGCTATTAGACATTTAGCGACCGTCTTAGGCGGGTCGCTAGTTTCACACTTTCTACTAGTGAATATTATTTACCCCTACCGTTGAATCGCCTGATAAAACCTGGCGTATATGTTTTCATTTTTAATCCCTGGGCTTGGCCGCCGCCGCTCAAGTGCAAAAGGAAATTCATTTTCAATCGCCCACCAACCACAACTAAATCACCCCGGGCAACACCTCCACCCACGAATCAAATTCAGAATTCACTTTTACATAATCATCCCAATAGTGGAGCCTTATTTGAGGTTTATATATAACTTTACAAGTGAAGCATATTTAGAATTTTTTTGGGAGGTCACATATTCTAACAGTGAGGTCACATTTTGAGAGTTCACATATCAGAGCTTCTATTGAGGCCTGAAAATTTTGTTCAGGCTCGTTTGTTAGTTTATGAGTTCAAATTTTTTGGTGAGTTTTTTCAGCTAAGTCATTAATTACGAGCTAATTAACTTTGTTGTTTTAAATTATTAGTAGTCTTGATAGCAAATTAATTGGTAATATATCATTGATCAACTATTAATAAAAATCTTGATGATAATGTTTCATTTTCGTCTGCACACTATAAGTTCTCCTAGATATTATCCGCTTTGTGCGCTCTCTCATATATACTCTCACACACAGCTTTAAACACGTCATACTAGGGGGAGAGCTAGAGATGCTTTAGAAGGTATCTCAGTTCTGACTTTTTTATGATGTTAAGACATTTGTGGTATCATCAGTGCCTGAAGTTGAGGATTAAGGGACTAAGAATGACGATCACATGTCCTTATGTTCACACAGGAGGTGCCAACTGACGAATTAGTAAATTCATCTTCTCCCAAAGGGCCAATCCAAATTTAGAAATAGCTAAGTACATCGAAATGGTGCTAGCAAAAAATCTTTGATACTTAAATTAGTTGTGGAGCTTTAAAGAAAAATGCTCAAGTAGTGTTTCAGTGTGAGAAAAGTGTTGTACCTATGTACTTTGTGAATCGAATGCATATATATATAAAATCCTACGTAAATAGGTATACAGAAGCTACATGTAATCATGCACTTCCCTCCAATTAGGATATGTCACCTATATTGTAAATCTCAAGGTTGATTCTTTAATTGGTTAGCCAAACCGTTAGAAGATACTGAATATAACAGTACTTTTGTGGGCGAATGTTTCAGAATGTGTTATGAGATAGCCATATGTGTGACCTGTGACATAAGTTATTTTTGTCAGATACCCTAGTTAGGGTGTCCGAATAGGGGTTGACCGAGTGAACCAAGTCCAACTTGGAAAGGTCCTTACTCGGTTACATAATTGCCTCTAGTCGAGAACATGTTGAGCAGAAATTTCCCCATTTCTGATGGTGCAAAATATGGGATCGACCCAGTGAACAAGTCCCGGTTGAGAAAATCCTTACTCAATTACATTAAACTGTTCGCGTCGGGATCATGTTGAGAAGAAATTTTCTCCGTTTCTGATGGTGCGGAGTATCCCTGTATCACCAAATATATGATTTATTTTGTTTCGTGCCATATAATTAAATTTTATGAAGACATAATTAAGTATTTTTGTGAATATATATATTACTTGTCTCTAAACACTAAATTTTATTCTGTTTACAAACATTAACAGTTGTTTAATAATCGAACATAAAATTTCGTTGAGTCATTATTACCCTTTGCAAACCCAACATTTTGTGGAATAACAGCCACACATTTGTCTATTTGCATGTCAAGTTGCTATATATTTCAATGTAGTCAAAAGTCTCTGATAGTGAACTCAAATTAAGGAATTCAAGAAATTGGAAAGCTTTGATTGATGTTGAAATTTTGAAGGGGAGAGGGATATTGAATGAAGATATAAATATGTAGAATAATATTTTAGTTTGTGACAAAATTATCTGGTTGTTTGATCATATAATCAAATTTTCAGAATTGCACCCCTGATGGAATAAAGCCTTCCATGATGCCTATATGCACCAACACATCCATAGATATACATACATATAGAGAGAGAGAGAGAGAGAGAGAGAGAGAGAGAATGAGAATGCGACTTGAGTGGAGCAAACAATTATGAGTTTTCATCTTTAATTTCTAGGCGTGGCCTGGCCACCAAGGCGCGTGCTGCAAAATGAAACATGCAGCAATTTAAGCGATATGGATTAAAAAAAAATTCATATATTGAGGATTTTTATTTTGTTTTATTATATTTTTTAAATCCATTCAAACGAGGACATACTTAAATTTTATTTTTTTTAATTAAGCCATTTTTCTTTTTTTCACAAAATCATCCCTCCAAACACAGCCTAATTATATACATGTCACAACTCTTCTATTGGAAATCAAATGTGGACCAACTTCAAAGGGACCACGCCTAAGAAATCACCAAAACATCGTTTATATCGACCTTTTGAATTTTCCTTTTATCCCTTTTGTTTTTTGTTTTGTTTTGTTTTGTTTTTTATTTTTTTTTTCTCTGAAATCCTATCATGCATTTATTTTCAATGTTTTGTACTTAGAAGACAAAAGTTCCCATTACTTATTTATTTATTTTGTGCAGTAAATGACCTTCAACCAATACAAGACTAGATACATATATATAGACAGGTATACATTTATAGCAACCTGAAAATGAAATGAACTTAATAGTTGTCTCTTCTCTCTACTTTTTTTGTCTTGGCGTGACTTTGCCACAACTCCAGCGCATGTTTTTATGGTGACACCATTTTAGCCTAAAGGAATCTAAATTGTGACAAATGTTATTACGTATCTATACGTGTGTATATATATATATATATATATATATATCATGGATTTGATATTTAGAAAGCTGGGTGGATTTAGTCCGCTGAGATGAATGGCGGAACAAACTCGCCAAGATAAGATAACTGTGGCTGGTAACTGAACCCCACAAAGTTTAGCTTTGGTATCCTCCAAACTCGTTAAATATGATTCCCTTGTAAAGTTTCTATCATTTATTAAAATCTTTCTTCCATTTTCCTCTTCATCTACTTATATACTTTTTTGGCCAGTGCATCATGCCAAATTAAAACTAGGGTTTTCCTTGGAAAGAAAAAAAATTAATTTTTTTATAGCTAACTACTAAAAGTTATTTATTTATTTATTTTTTTAAGTTAACTATTAAAAAATTAATTTTTTTATTTGGAAATAAAAATTAAATTTTAAACTTTTTTTTTATTAATTTGACGTTTTTATCTTTTACGGTTTAAAAGTAATTTAAAATGTACGAGGATATTTTTGTTTATTTTATCAATAATTAAAAAAATTAAATATTCAAAACCTAACTTTTAACTGATACATATTGCCAAACTAAACCTAAGTCTCAGCGACTCCTCTCCAGAGTTCATACTCTAAACTGCATGATTCATTAGAGACCCATTGCATACTCCCAAGTGACGTGTTTGCCTCCATTTATACAGGTGATTTGTATGCCTATGTATGGCTCTGCACAATATAAACAAATGGATATATATATTCAACATATATAGTGAATATCAGATAAAGAGGTATATATGGTCAACGTTTTCCATCACCAAACATTTTTCATTAATCCTCCGTTTGTTCTAGTGGAATAATGTTTTTTTGAAAAAATAAAATATTTTTTTTACGTTTTTAAAAACCATTTTTAAAAAAAAATAAATATATTTTTCACAAATTAAAATATTTCATATTGAGACAAATGGAGCCAACATA
This sequence comes from Vitellaria paradoxa, assembly GCA_019916065.1. Classification (NCBI taxonomy): domain Eukaryota; kingdom Viridiplantae; phylum Streptophyta; class Magnoliopsida; order Ericales; family Sapotaceae; genus Vitellaria; species Vitellaria paradoxa. Next base: position 34,286,071 of record CM034241.1, on the reverse strand, counting down.
CTTAAAAGGAAATGCCAAGCACAGTTAATTCGATCCGAGCGTAGGACCGGCTTCGTCCTAGAATGACCATGAGCATACACATTAATGAAGGAAAACCAAAGCTTCCCAACATTATTTGTGACTTGCGTAGGCAATGGGGTCTAGTCAGTGGACATGATTCTTACCCCCTTCGTATATTTAATGTTTTTTTTTTTCTATGATAGAATTTTAATATTAGGTTGTATTTTGTAAAAGCTAAAATTTAAAGCTGTAGTGTTCCGGTATTTATTTAATTATTTTATTTTATTCAGTATTTATTTATCACGTTTCACTTGTGAGGGCATAATAGTTATATTGCATGGCCTAAGCATATTTTAACACTTAAAATTTTTCCTAAATTCGGAGGACCATCTTCGTGTCTACACGGACGACGGTTGTTTGGACAACCATCCAGACGATAGCTAGTTCTGGGTTGTTGTCAGATAACTACACCAGCTAAGTTTTATTATATATACGTACTATCAATAACTCGCGCTCATAATACTCTAAAAAAAATTAATATTAAATTTTTTATATAATTAAAATTTTGGAAAAAAATTTAAATCAAAAAATTATAATAATTTATAGGTTTTAATTTTTTTTCCAGAATTTTAGGCTCTAGTTAGTAGTTCCTATATATGTTTTGTTCTCTCTCTCTTTCTCCAATTAATTTTTGGTAAACACCATAAAAAAACACAAATTATGATACTTTAATTTGGAAGGTTCAATTTCTTAAAAACCATAATTAAGCAGAATCTAAGTTGATAGTTTTAATTTGCATATGATTTCTACCCTTGAAATATGATAAAATTTAAAATGTCTAAACTGTTTTATGAGATAGATAATAGTGGAGTCCACTAGAATAAGAATTGAGCGGGAAATTAAAAATATAAAAATGCTCTCAATTGTTAAATGAAAGAAAAATAATTTTTAACGGCTGAATGTCAGTTTGTGAGAAAAATATTTTACAAAATTGTCCTATTTTATTATGTAGATATTTATATACATACATGAGTGGATGAACAACCCACTTGTTTACATGTCCTTGCATCAACCCAAAAGTAAAAGAAAAACTTGAAAACAGAGGAGCAAGATGAATCAGAAAGATTGAGAGGAATTATATGTTTATTCTCATTCCTTCTCTGAATATATAGATATACAATTACCTTTGCCAGTAAAGAATTTACAAAGGAATATTACAATCAATCTTATATCAGTGGCAAAATTAATTCTAGCAAGTTGTACAAAATTGATAATAGAAACTAAAAAGAGGGGAAAAATAGCTATCAATTTCAGAAAGTCTTTCTATATCCTTTTCTTCCTGATTCTTATGATCCCAATTTCCTTCCATAGATTCTGATCCATATTTCCTTCTTAGCTAGAGATCTTGCTAACAATCATTCCTTTGTGAAGTAAATTTTAACAGGCCCCCACAAGATGGAGAGTAGATATTTTCTACTCCCATTTTGGATAAATGGGAGAAAAAATTAGCAAAACATAATGGCTTGGTCAATATATCTGCGACTTAAGAAGCACTACTCATATGCTGAGATATAATACTCCTATCTTGAATTTTATCACGGATCAAATGGCAATCAAGTTCTATATGCTTAGTTTTCTCATGGAAGACCGGGTTTGCTGCAATGTGTAATGCAGCTTTATTATCACAAAATAACTTAGCTGCTCAATGATACTTTATTTGAAAATCATAAAGTAAGTATCGTAGCCAGCTCAATTCACAGCATACACTCGCCATGGCCCTATATTCAGCCTCCGCTGATGACCTTGAAATTGTGTTCTATTTATTAGATTTCCAAGAAACTAAAGAAAAGCTAATAAAAACGCAATATCCTGTCACTGATCTTCTTGTATTTGGGCATGCCCCCTAGTCTGAATCATTGTAAGTTTTGAGATATATGATAGATGCCAAGGAATAAAACAAGCCCTGCCCCAATGCTCCTTTAATATGCCTCAATACTTTGTGAGTAGCATTCAAATGTGGAAGCCTAGGAGTTTGCATGAATTGGCTCAACAATCACTACTAGAGATTGGGGAATTGGCGAGTGGAAACCTCGGGCGACCGCTTAAAGCGGTCGCTAGAAGAGTATTAGCGACCGCTTAAGGCGGTCGCTTAAACCGCTGTCGCTAATCCCGTGCGGCAAGGTATCGACGACGGAAAAATTCGCGCGGACCGCTTTAAGCGGTCGCTAATACTCTTCTAGCGACCGTATTAGCGACCGCTTAAAGCGGTCGCTGATTCTTTAATTATATTGGGCAGAACGCCTCCCTCTTTTTCCTCTCCCTCCCTCTCTTTTTTTCCTCTCCCTCCCCCGCGCTCTCTCTTCTCTCCCCCCTCAGCCGTCTTCTCTCCCCCCTCAGCCGTGCCGGACCGGAGGTGGCCTGCCGTCGCCGGAGGTTTGTCTCTCTCTCTCTCTCTCTCTCTCTCTAATAAACATGCATTAATATTTTTTTTTGTTTATTGTAGGTTTTTTTTTAGGTTAAGGCAACACTACACCGTACCAGGTTTGGATTTTTTTTTTTAGTTTGAAATTTTTTTTTATTTTTTGTATTTTTCATGTTTATTGTTGGATAAATGTAAATAATTTTTTTTTTGTTTTTTGTGGTTGGGGGTTTGATGATTATCTATACAATGCATGTATGTATTATTGTTTGTTTAATTTTTTTTATTTTAGTTACTCGTTAAATTGTTTATTTCATGTGCGTACTGTGTAATATTTTTTTTTATGTATGTTGCTGTTATTTTTAATTTTTTTTAATTTGCTATTTTTTTTCTGTTTTTTTTTTGTTTGCTGTTTTTTTTCTGTATTTTTTATTTGCTGTTTTTTTTAATATTCTGTTTTTTAATTTTATTTTATAAAAATTGGTATGTTGGAAGAAAGAAAAAGAGATTTTAGAAGAAAAATTTAGTTAGTGGGAAAAATTGTTGTGTTTTGTTCAGTGCGTAAAAAAAAATGTATAGAACTTCTCTTTCATTTATAAGGCAAATTAGAATTTGTCCATAATTTTTTTTTTCCTTTTGTTCAATGTGGGTTTGACTCATTTATTTTCAAGTCAACGCACCTAGTTTTTTTTTTTTTTTGATAGTTAACGCACCTAGTTAAGGTGTAGTGCCTTTAACTTTTAAATTTTATTTATTAAACAAATAACTAAATTATATTATAATTTTGTAATAAATATTCACATAATTTAATAATTTTAAAATAATTAATTCAAATAACAATCGCGGTTATTAAATACTAAACAAATAAATTGAAATAAAACAAAATTTACACCATAAATACATAGTATTATTCAAAAATATTTAATTATTTAAATATTAGTGTAAAATTGATTATTATAATCCACTTAAAAAATAAAGGATTTGATGGTTTAAATAAACTTGGCTTATTAGTGTACTCCAAAAGTTGTAATTTGTGTTTGTAGAAATTTATAAAATTTTGTATTATTTTACTGTACTCCAAAAGTTGCCAGTATAGACGATAAATTTAAAGGATTTGGGGGAGTTATGTAAATTTCATGATTTGCAAGTTATACCATTAAATTAAAATTTAATGATTAAAATTAATTTAAATTTTTTTAATTAAATAATATAGCTGTATCTGTAATTTTGAATTAAAATTCAATAATTTTTAAATTCTGATGATACTTTGAAATTCTCAGAATTTCAAAATTCTGAAGATAGAATTAGAACGTTAGAATAAAATGAAAAAAAAAATACTTATTTAATTTTTTATTTAATTATTAAGATTAAAATTATAAAAATATAATGAATATTTAAATTCTTATAATTTAAATACCTATTTTTAATATGATAGGTAAAATATATTATAAAATAATAACTTAGAAGAAATATAATAATGTGACCACTTGGGCTGAAAAATAAAGAAATTAACATCTTGTGATACTTGGAAAATTTTTTTGGATACTTGGAAAATTATATGTGATACTTGAAAAATTATGCATGTGACTTTTTGTCACATCAATCCTCATAGATGAAGTCAAATTTTTGGCCTGGGAGCTATTTTTTTGGGGCGTTAAACTTGGGCTTAAAAAATTATATTTAATGAATAAACATAAAATAATATATATACAAATAGTATAATCAATTGAATTTTAAATTTTAGATTATATAGGAGTATTTAGTTTATTAAAAATATTAAAAATTTTTATTAACTATTTTTAATATATTTCAATTAAATTTTGTCACGTGTTATTTTTTCACTAATTTATTTTTTTAACCATTTAAACACTATCATATAACAACTAAGAGAAAATAAAATTTTAAGGAGATTTTTTTTGGTAATTGACTAAATTTTAAAGAGATTGATTTATAACTTAAATTTTTTTAATTCAAAATTTATATATACCAATATTAGTTTTTTTTTTCTAATAAGACTAATTATTTTTAAAATTTTAGAGGAATCAAATTATAATATAAATTTTTTTAATAAAAAATTTTCATACATAAATATCATTTTTTATGTATGTAAAAAATAAGAATTCTTTAAAAGCTTTTAATTATTTAGTAAAAATGTTGAAAAAAATTTCAAAATTTTTTAGTAACTTTTAAGGAGTTACCAAATGTCAAAAAAAGTAAAAATTACTAAAAAATTTCTCTCCCGCTATATATATATATATATTCAACTCTACCTATCAACTTGACTATAACTAACCAATTCTTAAAACGACATTTAACAATAATAAACTTATAAAAAAATTATCAAAAATAATTTTAGTTTAATAAAATCTTTGAATAAATAATTCATTTTTAATGTGATGCAACAAAAATAGATTAAGTATTGAAATTAATAAAATATTTATAATAGAAAAGAAAAACGAGAGTGAAAACAAATTTTAATTGTTCTTCACTATGAAATTAACTTTGTAATTTTATAAAAACAAAAAATGACAAAGGGTAGAGAGAGTTTTTGAAGCAATGCTAACATCTTCACTCAATATGGTAATTTTTATAAATAAATTGATTAACTTACCTTACGGAAATTAAATTATATTATGATATTTATAATGTTAGATAATACTACTAAAAATATGAGAATTAATATATAGTTTAATGTAAAAATAATATATAGTTTGAAAAAAGTATAAAAGTTAGTAAAAGTTGATAGATTTTTTAATAAATTAAATACAATAAAGTTTGTAAACTTTTAAACATATTACTTTTTTTCATAAAAAGAATACTTTTAAATAAGAATCGATGCATAAGACAAAAAAAAAATTAATAATAATTTTCACTTGTATGTAAGTTCTCTTATTTTATAACATTTTCATGAATGTAAATATCATACTTAAACAATAATGTATTTTGAATTAAACAATAATACTAAAAATAGTTAGATTAGGTAAATAATAATATTAAATTACAATTTTTAGGTTCATTAAATATTTATATTAGTTAAAATATTAAATAACGAATTAGAATATTGATAATATAATTAATTTAGGTTAATTATATTATTTGTTGTATATTTGATCTTCGTATAATGTATTGAAGTGTTATTTTTTTGAATAACAATAATTAACTCCAATTAACTCTAAGTAGAAGAAAACCCCTAATCTTGCTTGGGTCCAATCCAACATTTTTCTTGGGCTTTCTTGGGCCCAGTCCAATCCAATACGAATACGATACGAAAATTAGGTCAAATAATAAAATTATAATATTGTTTCTAGGTAATTTACCGAATAATATAATAATTAATTACACAAGCAGCAGTAGTTAATTAATAAGAGTTAATTAGTTCAATTAGTAACTACAATAAAACCCCTAATCTTGCCTGGGCCCAATCCAACATCTTGCTTGGGCCCAGTGTAATCCAATACGAATACGATAAGAAAATTAGGTCAAACAATAATATTATAATATTGTTTCTAGGTAATTTACCGAATAATATAGTAATTAATTACACAAGCAGCAGTAGTTAATTAATAAGAGTTAATTAGTTCAATTAGTAACTACAATAAAACCCCTAATCTTGCCTGGGCCCAATCCAACATCTTGCTTGGGCCCAGTGTAATCCAATACGAATACGATAAGAAAATTAGGTCAAACAATAATATTATAATATTGTTTCTAGGTAATTTACCGAATAATATAGTAATTAATTACACAAACAGCAGTAGTTAATTAATAAGAGTTAATTAGTTTAATTAGTAACTACAATAAAACTCCTAATCTTGTCTAGGCCCAATCTAACATCTAAATACTTTATTCTAAGTTAGAAAACAAACAGACATTGAGAACCACTTTATTGTATTCATTTGCATATATTAGTGAAATTTAGACCCGTTTAAGAATCTCGTACGCCACCTGTTTAGTCATCCTTAGGTAACGGATTAGGTCTTTGACCAGGTTCGTTGTCCTTTCGATGAACGTGCGGGGATTGACGTACGCGATTCTTGAATTGTCCAGTATGGACAGTTTGGGAATGCAATTATCCATCCTATATTCAACAACTCATGTACTGTCCTGTGTTAGATGAAGTTTCGGTTGACGTCCTGTTGTTCTCCGGGTGCGTACACAGGGTATGACTGATGTCGTCTGTGTATCGTGTACTTGGAGAACCACGTGGACATGCTACCGAAATTTTATCTAATTAGGGGACAACGGCATTGAGTTGTTGACTGCAAGTTGGATCGTGTATTCTCGAATGGGATAGGACCAACCACCCTGTAATGAGGAGGTAAAGTTTAAGACTAGGTGTTTTGCATATAGCACTACATTTTATAGTAATGACATTTTTTTTCCTCTTGGGACTCCACAGACACTCTAAGCGAGATGGATAAGAGTTGGATTGATTTGCCGAATAGGATGTCCCCGGAGTATGTGGAGGGGATTAATCAGTTTATTGCATTCACCAATGGGTTTCCCAGTGGGTACATTAGTTGTCCTTGCAGGAAGTGTGCTAACCGGTATTACTATACACGGGAGGTTGTCAGAGAGCACCTGATCCGTAATGGGTTCCTGAAGCAGTATAAATTCTGGACTCTCCATGGGGAAGAGTATACCGCCTCTCGTCCGAAAGAAACCGTTGAGGTGGAGGCCGAGGTTGCAGAGGAAGCTGATCCAATGCTCGCGATGCTAGTTGATATCGCATGTGGATTGACACATGAAGACAACGGTGCCGGTATTAATCTGACGGGTGGAACTAGTCCCCGCTCGGGTGCAGATGATGAGTCATTGAGATATTTTGAAATACTCGATGATGCGCAGATAGAATTATATCCTGGATGTCAGGAGTTCAGTAAATTGTCATTTACCGTTGAGTTGTTACATTTGAAGGCGTTGAATCACTGGTCAGATACGTCATTTGACATGCTACTACAGTTACTCCGTAGGGTTTTACCAGCGGGAGCTAAGCTTGCAGAATCGTACTACCAGGCACGCAAGTTAACTGAGAATTTGGGATTCACATACGAAACTCTGGATGCATGTCCCAATAGTTGCATGTTGTTTCGGAATGAGAATGGCAACCTCGATTCGTGTACCGTGTGTGGTGTTTCGAGATGGAAGAATGTTGGTACTATCCAAACTCGACAGAATCGTTTGGGTAGTTCAAATCGTGGTAAGCTTGTGGCTGCAAAGCAAGTGCGCTACTTTCCACTTAAGCCACGATTGAATAGATTTTTCATGTCATCCAAGATCTCTAAACTAATGACTTGGCATGCCGAGAACAGGGGGGATCATGGGAACTTATCCCATCCAACAAACTCTCCGGCGTGGAAGGATTTTGATAGAAGACACCCTGATTTCGCTGTCGATTCTCGCAGTGTACGGCTTGGTTTGGCAGCTGATGGATTTAACCCATTTTCAGGCATGACTGGGGCAACTCACAGTACGTGGCCTATACTGTTAGTTCCATATAATCTTCCACCTTGGCTGTGCATGAGGCAACCTTTTGTCATCCTATCGACATTGATTGACGGACCTAAGGGTCCCGGGGATAAAATAGATGTTTATATGCAACCATTGATTGAAGAGCTTAATGAATTATGGACTGATGGTGTGATGACATTTGACTCAACAAGGAATGAAATGTTTAAACTATGGGTAGCATTACTATGGACAATTAACGACTTTCCGGCGTACGCCAACTTATCTGGTTGGAGCACGAAAGGAGAGTTCGCATGTCCTTGTTGCAATCAGAGCAAGAAGTCAACTTGGCTAAAGTATGGTAGAAAGTGGGCGTACATGGGTCATAGACGCTTCCTACCTCCGTTGCATAGGTTTAGGAAGGACAGAGTCTCGTTTGACGGCACTCGGGAGTTCGGTCTGGCACCACGAGCAATGACCGGGGTCGAATTGCTGGCCCAGATGGAGCGGGAGCAAATTCGAACAGTATATGACTTTCAGGATCTGTTAGCCCCCCCGCTACCATCTATTTCTGGTGCAAATAGGAACCGAACCCATAATTGGAAGAAGAAAAGTATTTTCTATGAGTTGCCCTACTGGAAAGATAACTTACTCAGGCACAACTTGGATGTCATGCACATTGAGAAGAATGTTTGCGATAATATATTGTGGACGATCCTTGGTGTTAAGGGGAAATCAAAGGATAATGCTAATGCTCGACGTGATTTGCAGAAGATGGGATTGAGAACTCCATTGCACTTGCAGCCGGAAGAGTCCAACAGGGCATACATGCCACCTGCACAGTACACCATGAGCAAGGAGGAGAAGGATGCGTTCTTGTTAATTCTGAAAGGTGTGAAGGTACCTGATGGATATTGCTCGAATATTTCGAAGCGAGTCAACATGAGCGAACGGATGTTACAGGGTTTGAAAAGTCATGACAACCACGTCCTGCTTCAACAGTTGTTGCCTATAGCAGTAAGGACATGTTTGCCTAATAATGTTGTGCAGCCGTTGATCGAGCTCAGTAATTTCTTCAGGCAGTTGTGTTACAGAGTAATCCGTACAGAAGATTTAAAGGGTCTGCAGGACAGGATTGCTTTGACACTGTGTCATCTAGAGAAAATTTTTCCGCCGGTATTTTTTGATGTAATGGTTCACTTGACTATACACCTAACTGAAGAAGCCCGGCTTGGTGGCCCTGTCCAATTTAGGTGGATGTATCCGATCGAGCGATATATGAACACATTGAAGAGGTATGTGCGGAACAAAGCTCGACCCGAGGCATCCATAGCGAAAGGATATTTGATGGATGAGTGCATAAATTTTTGTGCGGCATATCTAAACGATGATGTCCAAACGACTTTTAGCAAGTCGGAGCGGATAAATGAAGGCCCTATTGGGGAAGGCACGTCATTTGATCTCAACCATATCGAGTGGATCCAAGCTCATCGGTTCGTGCTCTTCAACACCCAATCAATTGTGCTATTGACCCAGTAAGTCACGTTGTCGTAATAAAGAAAGTTAATTACATCATATTTGTAATAAAAATCGTGATTATTCTCAATCCTGTTTGATTTGCATTGCAGGAGACACATAAACGAGCTGAAACAGAACATGCCTCATGCAACAGACAATCAAATTCGAATGTCCCATTATCAATGTTTTCATGACTGGTTTAAGAACTACGTACGTGTTAAATATTTTCATATGTTTTTATATGATTTTCACATCACAATTAATTTGTGTTTAATTAATTCATGATAATTTACATTTCATAGGTATACAATTTACGAAGTATTACGGATTCTATTTTGACCGATGAAATAAAACAGTTGGCTGATGGTCCTTACACGACAGCTCGACGTTTCACAGCTTGTGACATCAATGGGTTTCGATTTCGCATCAAGGAAGTAGATGATAGGCGAGCAACACAAAATAGTGGCATCGGTTGTCCATCTATTGACGGTGGTTACTATTACGGCCAACTGAATGACATTATTGAAATCGTTTACAATCGTGGTTTAAGATATTTATTATTCAAGTGTGTTTGGGCTGATCCAATTCGCGGGGTTAAAGCTGATAAGTACCAATTTAAATTGGTCAAGTTAAACAATTTGTTACATCGAGATGTACAAATAGAAGCTGAACCATACATACTGGCATCCATGGCAGAGCAAGTTTACTATGTTGGCGATCGAGCTGATCCCAACTGGCAAGTTGCAGTTAAAATGTCAAGGAGAGGGGTATACCAAATCGACTGCGATGAGCCTGATATTGATCCATTCGCCCAACAAGCTCTTGACCAAGATGCAATTGTCCAACGTGATGAAGATGTTAATTGGGTTAGGGACACGGTCGAATGAGATACGGTTGATTTACATACTTAATACACGGTTGTGTACTTTTCTATCCGAACAAGTTAGATTTTAAATTTTTTTTTCTTTTGTATTTCAAATTATAATAAGTTTAAATTGTGAACAGTTAGGGAGCCATGTTCGGACGTTCTAGGAAGAGGACTGGTCCTAGGATGATGGCTGAGCGTCTGGGGCTATCCTGTGCCGAGAGTAGCTCAGCAAATGCTGTCCCACCTTCACCCCCTATGTCCACGCGTCCTTCAGTGACTGACACAGATGCAGGTAAAGTTCTTTAATTTCAGAATGTATCTTATCCAACAACAGTAGGTATATTCTGTTGTTTTATCATGTAACAATTTGTTTGAAACAGATTTTCCCACTCCGAGCAGGCTTTCGAGGTCCGGCAGAGGGCCCTCGAAGGGATTGCCGCAGTGGAACTGTGGATCTCAGTGGATGACCGTTCAGTGGGATGACACGCCCCATCCGGTTGGGAAGGATGGACGGTCTTTGATTTCACAGCTCGGACATTTGGTCCGGAATCCGATCAGATTCCCATTGACCACCCTCGAGTGGGATCGTTTTTCAGATTCTACGTTCGAGGGTCTATGGACCGAGGTACAGGTATGAAAATTTTATTTATCTAATTGTACGTGGTTTATGTGCTAAAACTTGTAACAAATAATATTCTACAATTTGTCATTTTTAGGCCAATGTATTTGATGTTCCTCCAGACTTCCGAGACGTTATGTTCGCTAAGTGTCGGAAGATGTGGAAGGATCATAAAAATAAGATTAAAGATAAATACTGGAAAGGTCATGAGAATGACCCTGACATCCTCCAGCAGGTCCCACCGGGCGTTCTTCCCCACCAGTGGGCTGAGCTCGTCAGGTATTGGTCGAGTCCCGAGGCACAGGTGAGTAGATTGCGAGTTAATTATTTTTCCTTAAGTTTTGACGTTATCAAGCGTAAATTACAAAAAGTAATCGAAAAAAACTTAAAATAGGCGGAGGCCCAAAGGAACTCGCGAAATCGAGGATTGCAGGGGCCAAGGCACAAGGAGGGGACTCGACACTTTTCTCAGGTTCGCCACGAGGTAAAAACATGAGCTTATCACACTAATAGCAACTTTTTTATTTATCTTTTTTAATGATAGTAAATTATTAACATATAATTTACCTTTCAACAGAGGACAGAGGAGGGCCTGAGGACAGATCGGATGTCCATGTGGTTGGCGACTCGACGTACTGATTCGCCGGAGGTTCAGGCTATACAGGTAACAAATTTTAATATTTTGTCCAATCAACATATAATTTATAATTTAATTTTTTCTTTAGATAATATAGTTAGTTATCTTATTTTTTCTATTTCGGCTTGTTTGCATTAGGCGCAGTTTAATGCACGTTTAGACGAGCTGTCGCCAGATGAGAGGGAGTCCGAAGAGAGGAGGGACGAGATATTTTTCTCCATTATCGGACGCGATGGTCATGGATACACGCTTACGCAGGGCGCAGGTATTCCACGCCGATCCGTTGCACGAGCAGAATCATCTTCTCAGGCCAGACGTCGCGATCAAGATTTGCTGCAGACCTTTCAAGCTAAGATGGACGCGCGAGAGGCAGCACTTCGGGCCGAGATGATGGCTGAGATGGAGAGGCGCCTCTCTCAGAGTCAGAGCCATCTACCTCCTCCTCCTCAGGTTAAAAATTTTATTTCTCGTTACTATTACTCATTAAAATTATATAAATTTATTTATTCATGTCTTCTTAATTATCACGTTCTAATTTCATTATTATTTCATTGTAGGACCCGGATGATGGCGGATGGCCCTCCTGGACTGATTAGGATCTATTTGTATATATTTTGATCAGTACATTTATATATATTTTTGTTTTTGTATTTTGAACATTTGTATATAATAAAATTTTATTTTAATTGTAATCTAATTTGATATTGTGTTTGTATATATAATCATAATTAGGAGATACGTTTTTTTTTTTTACTAATTTTATGAAAAATTTCATTAATTCTATGTGCAATTTAATAAATTAAATTTAATATAAATATTTATAGATAAGTAATTAAATATAATAGTTATTATAAATAATTAATAACTATTAAATAAATAATCATTATAAATAAAAAATAAATTATTATTAAATTATTTTTTAAATAATTTGATTTGTAAAACAAATTATTGAGATCTTATTATAACAAAATTTAAATTATAATTATTGAGATTTTTAAATAATTTAAATCTTTTTAAAAAAAAAATTACTTATAATTAGCGACCGTCTGTGGCGGTCGCTAATAGTCCATATCGGGTCGCTAATGCAAATGGTCATGGCTCCCGCGCGAAACTTAGTGCGACCGCTATTCACTATTTAGCGACCGCTACATACGGTCGCTACTGATTCGCGCCATATTCGCGCCAAACAAACAGCGACCGCTTTTCCAGTATTAGCGACCGTTATGAGCGGTCGCTAATATCCATACGTCTAAACTCGAGCGGTCGCAGGAGCGGTCGCAAATAATTTAGCGACCGTCCGAGCGGTCGCTAAATATTTTTAGCGACGAAGCAAATGCGACTCGTTTGACGCGGTCGCTAAGCCGTTGCTAATACTTTTAGCGACCGCTATTGCACATTTAGCGACCGTCTTAGGCGGTCGCTAGTTCCACAGTTTCTACTAGTGAATTAGACTGCAAATGAAATGTCGAGTCTGGTTATGGTCAAATGAAGTAGTCTTCCAATAAGTCTCCTATAAATTAAAGGATCGGGGATAAACTCTCTTTCATCCTTTGAAAGCTCGAAGTTTTGATCGAGAGGTATTTTTGTTGGTTTTGATAGAACTATGCTAGAATCTGCTAATATGTGTAGTGCATATTTTATTTGACAAATATAAATCCCTTTCTCTGGTCTTGCTACCTCTATCCTGAGAAAATACTTCAACACTCCCATGTCTTTGATTTTGAATCTATCATTAAGAGAGCCTTTGAGTGAGGAGATGATGTTCATGTCATTGCCAACCACTATGATGTCCACATAAACCAAAACTGCAGTAAAGGAATCTTTGGTGGCTCTTCTAAATAAGATATAGTCTACTTTGGATTTTTGGAACCTTTGTTGAACAATAAAATCAGACAGCTTGGAGTTCCATTGTCATGAAGCTTGTTTTAATCCATACAAACTTTTCTTAAGCTTGCAAACCTTTGACTGACCCTCCTTAGAGTATCCTTGTGGCATCTCCATGTATACTTCCTCCTCTAAATCACCTTGCAGAAAAGCATTATTCACATCAAACTTATGTAAAAACCAGCCTTTAGCTGTTGCCACAGATAGTAAGGTATGGATAGTCACCATTTTTGCAACAAGGGAGAAGGTTTCATGATAATCTGGCCCTTCTTACTGCATATATCCTTTAGCTACTAGTCTCGCTTTATATCTCTCAATGCTTCCATTGGCATTGAACTTGATTTTGTAAACCCACTTACAGCCTATAGCCACTTTTCCTGGAGGCAAGTTAGTAACAACCTAAGTATTATTCGATTCTAGAGCATTTATTTCAACTTTCATGGCGTCTCACCACTTAACACAATTTTGGGCTTGTTGATATAAACTAGGTTCGGTATGTGTTGAAATGGAGGTGTCAAAGGCTTTGTGATTACTTGACAGTTTATGATATGACAATGTAACACACAAGGGGAAAGATTACCTGACTTTGTATGAATCTTTGTCTTATTCGACTCCTGCGAATGAGAAAGTGAGGCTATCATATGAAATCTTGTATATGTGAGGGTGTTTTTCTGTTTCTGGTGGATCTTTTAAGAAGATGAGGGATGTTTGTGGTATCTTGAGGAGGCTCTAGAGATGATTCTATCTCTTCTTCAAGTTCAAAGTTTTCAAGAGGGTGATTAGACTATTCTATAGTTTGAACCTCAGGTTGGATATTTTGGCCATCTGGATAGTCTATCTCAATGTTGACAAGTTGAGTGAAAGGTAATTAAAGGGGATTTGATGTGATGTGACTTCTATTAAAGTTGGTGTCCCAATAAGAAAATATGCTCTCATGGAAAATGACATTTCTAGAAATGAATTGCTTTTTAGTTTCTAGATCCATCAATTTGTAACCCTTAATCCCAAAAAAATACCCCATAAATATGCACTTCTTAGCCTTTGGATCAAACTTGTGTCTGTTATGAGTGGGAATGGAAGCATAAGCTAGGCATCCAAATACTCTAAGGTGTGAATAATCTGGTTTGATTTTGAAAAGAAATTCAAAAGGTGTCGTGTTCCGAAGAAGAGGTGAAGGGGTTCTGTTTATAAGGTACAGGGCTGTGAGAACACAACCACTCCAATACTTCGTTGGGATCCTACTTTGAACTTTTAGGGCTCTAGCCATATTTAAGATGTGCTGATGCTTTCTTTCTCCAGTCTCATTTTGCTATGGGGTCTCCACACAGGAATTTTGGTGAATGATACCTTTCTTAAGATAAAAATCATTTATATCAAACTCACGCCCAATGTCACTCCTTATAATTTTGATTTTGGATCCAAATTGAGTGTCAATCATGGTTCAAAAATTTTGCAAAGCATTACTAGTATCTGATTTGAGTCTTATTAAATAAACCCAAGTACAATGACTAAAATCGTCAACAATGCTAAGAAAATATCTTGATCCATCATGAGCAATTTCATCACAAGGACCTCATAAGTCACAATGAATCAAACCAAAAATATTTTGAGTTTTGTGTTGGCTAATAGGAAAGGAGAGCTTATGGAGTTTAGCTAAAAGGTAGATTGAACAAGGCTCCTTTGTACTAGTAGCTTTGTGAGCAGAATCAAGCTCTATTAAATTTATTCTAGAGTCTGAAAGATGACCTAATTATAACGCGAGAGGTTGAAATCATTAGGATTACTAACAACTGAAGCTGAAATGTTTGTTTTATTGCCGAGGGAAAGTAAGACTTCATTCAGGGCTATGGGAGAGACATCCTTTTGGAGAAGATGATATATATCTTGCCACACTTCACCCATTCCAGTCGTCTTCCAAGTTGAAAGGTCCTGTACAAAACCTAAATGAGGGAAGAAAATGAGACAACGTTTAGAAGTTTATGCTAATTTTCTAGCAGATATCAAGTTAAAAGAAAAAGATGGAACACATAAAACGTCTTCCAAGGTCAAAGTTTTTGTTATTTTGACAGTTCCAATATGAGTGACATTAGCAACATCTCCAATTGGGAGTGCCACTGAGCGAGAAATTTTCGCCTTGATGCTTGTGAACAACGTGGCCAAATAGATCATATAATCTGTTGCTCCAATGTCCACAATCCAAGGTACATCAGAACCAACATTGTGTTTTGTATTATAAACAGAAAGACATAAAGAGATACCAGAGATTTTGGGCATTTCACTCTAATTTATCGAAGATGGACTGATAGTTTGGACTTGATTAACTAAAGGAGCATGAGTGTATTGAGGTTTGAGTAAAGCCATTAGCTGAGCATTTTGCCCTTGAGTCAAAGACACCTGGTTATTGTCACTTACTTGCTCCTATCCAAGTGACAGAAAAATAGTGGCCTGATTGGCAAAGCTCCCATTCCTCTTGTTCTTGCCATGAAGTTTGTGGCCTGGAGGGTATCCATGCATCTTAAAACATTTTTCTACCCTATCACATTCACAGTTTCATTAGAGCTGGAAGCTTTCGCCTTGCTTTTCTTGCCAACTTTTACACCCACTCACCAGAGGACACTGGTCGTTTTTTAGCAACAACCTGCTTTCTTCCTGAGAAGCAGTCTTTTTTCCATACAAAAGAGTAGACAAAGACTCTACAACTAGTACAAATTGCCGGCTTCCATTAATTAAAACATTTTTCTACTGTATGCCCAGGCATTTGACAATGTGTATATGTTGGCTTATTGGGATTTGCCTTAAAACATCTTTCAATAGAGTGTCCTGACATATTGCAGAGTGGGCTTCTCTTTTCTTCCCATTGAATGATTGAGTATACCTCATTAAGATTTGGAAAAAGGGCTTAATCAGCAAAATCTGGGCCTTAATGTCCTTATATAAATCATGAAGACCCATAAGAAACTTCATCACGCAATCTTTCTCTTGATTACTCACAAGAGTCTTCAACCCTCCACAAGTGCAGTTAGGAATGGATTCATAATTCATTAATTCATCTTGTAGAGTTTTCATTTTTGAAATATACACTCGCAGTGTCTTGGTTTTGTACCAAAGTTGTAATTACCTGCTTCACTTCATAAATCCATGGTGCATTTTGCTGTCCAAAACGCTATTCAAGATCTAGCCATAATTCGCGAGCCGTCTCAGCATAAAGAGTGTTTAGTTTTATATCTAGTGACATCGTGTTCTGCAACCAAATGATGACAATGTCATTGAAGCAAAACCATGGTTCTGCTAATGGACTATCTGTATTTGATTCACAAATAGTCCCATCAACAAACCCAAGCTTATTTTTTACTTGAAAGGCCCTTCTCATTGATTTTGCCCAGGAATAATAATTGTTGAAATCCAGCATTTGCGTGACTAAGAGAGCTCCATAGCTATCATTATTTCCAATGAAACACGGGTTGTTTGATTGTGAGGGGTTAATGGTGTTTGTATTGGTGGATTGTTTTTTATCGGCATTGTGTTTGAAGAATTGTTCCAAGATAACCTTGACTCTGATACCATAAAAGAAAAACTTGAAAATAGAGGAGTAAGATGACTCAAAAAGATGGAGAGGAATTATATGTTTATTCTCATTCCTTCTCTGAATATATAAACATACAATTACCTTTGCTAGTAAAGAATTTACAAAGGAATATTCTAATCAATCCTATATCAGTGGCAAAATTAATTCTAGCAAGTTGTACAAAATTGATAACAAAAACTAACAAAAGGGGAAAAATCAGCTGTCAATTCCAGAAGGTCTTTTTATTTCCTATTCTTCCCGATTCTTATAATCCCAATTTCCTTCTATAGATTCTGATCTATATTTCCTTCTTAGCTGGAGATCTTGTTGACAATCATTCCTTTGTGAAGTAGATTTTAACAAATAGCTTTCTAGGTGTTTTCCTTATTGGACTATTGCTTTTCCTTGTCACTCTTCTCTTGAGTATGGACTTGTTTGGAAGAATAATAAATAAATAAAAATAAATAAAAAATTAGGTGTTATTTGGTTTGTATTTTTATTTTTTATTTTCCATTTTTGTTTTTTATTTTCTATTTTATGTGTTTTATATTTCAAAAATCTCAAAATAAGGAAAATAAAAAAATACATTTGGTTTGACACTTTCTATTTTTTGCATTTTGAGAATTTTCTTATTTTGGGTTGAAACTGCTCCAAATGACATTTTTTCATTTTACATTTTATGTGTAAACTCATTTTTTGTTTTTCAAAATAAATTTTGAAAACATAAGTGACCAAATACATTTTGAGCTGTTTTCCTTGTTTTCAAAATTACAAAATAAAAAATGGGTTCAAAACATGTATATCAAATAGCACCTTAATTTTTTGTGTATTAGGTGTTTGGTCAAATACTAAAAATTGCTAATTTATATAGTAAAATAGAACGGTTTTTGAAAATATCTCTCTCACAAACTAACGTCTAATAGTTAAAAATTATTTGTTATTTTATTCAACGACTGAGATCATTTTTACATTTTTAACTTTTTGCTTAATTTTATTTTAGTGGATCCCATGACCATCTATCTCACAAAACGATTTGAATATTTTAAAGTTCACCATATTTCAGGGGTAAAGATTATATGCAAATCAAAACTGCCAACTTAAATTCTGCTCAATTATAACTTTTAGGAAGTTGAACCTTCCAAATTAAAGCACCATAATTTGTATTTTCTTTTGCGGTGCTTATCAAAAAATAATTAGGGAGAGAGAGAGACCAAAACATATATAGGAGCTGACCAAAACATATATAAGAGCGACGGGGGCCTAAAATTTTGAAAAAATAAAATAAATTTCAATAAAAATTTAAAATAATACAAATTATATTAATATAAAACATAATATAAAAATATACTAATAGTATTTGTATATTATTTTGGATAAAGTACAAAAAAACTATTTCTACAGTTTACTTTAGTATCACTTTAGTTCCACACATTTTAATTGTAACAGTTAAATTCTTACATTTTCGGTCAAGCAACAATTTTGTCCTTCTGTTACTGACCGTTACACACAACCGTTAGATTAAAGGTAAGGAGGTAATTTCATGGAGTAAGTACAAAAATTACCTTTTACAGTTTACCCTCAGTGTTACTTTATTTCCTGACATTTCAATTATAATAGTTAAATTGCTACACTTTTGATATATATTTAAAATATATTTTATTAAATTATTTTTAATAAATAATATAATTAAATTTAGTTTAATTAATATGAAATATATTTTATTAAATTCAATTAATTTTTGAAAAAATTAATAAAATTAAATATTTTATTAAAAATAATTAATTTATGAGTACATTTCCAGACACAATTTTAATATTCATTTAAGTAAAAAATGATAATAGAAAAAAAATCAGAAAATATAAAAGGTTAAACACAAATAGAAAAATAATAGCATTACCAAACGACCTTAGAATCACTCTTTTCTAAATTTTCTATCTCTGTAATTTTCTATATATATATATATATATATATTATATGTATACATATAATTTTGTATATATATTCAAATCGATCGAGATGACACATTAATTTATCTGTACAACTCTTTTGATTCTATTTTGTTAATTATAACAACTATTAGTAAGTCATTTAATTTTATTAATTTTTAAAAAAATTGATTAAATTTAATAAAATATATTTCAGATTAATTAAAATAAATTAACTATTAATTTAATTATATTATTTCTTAAAAATAATTTAATTCAATAAAAAGAAAATATATAAAATATAATTTAATTATATTAGTTATTACAAATAATTAAAATATATTTCAAATATACACCGAAAGTATAGGGACTTAACTATTATAATTGAAACGTAAGGGACTAAAGTGACACTAAGGGTAAACTATAGAAGAAATTACCTTTTTACCTTCAGTCTAACGATTATGTATAACGGCTAACTAACGGAAAGATCGAATTGTTAGTTAATCGAATCGAAAGTGTAGGAATTTTACTGTTATAATTAAAACATATGAGGCTAAAGTAACACTAAAAGTAAACTGTAAGATTGGTTTTTGTACTTTACAATTTCTTTACTAATAGGAATTATTTGCAAACTATTATAATATAAAATATATTTTTAAAATAAGACAAATTTGAGTTTAGATGATCAAAATCTTATTATATTCATGTTTGCTTTGCATTTTATTTTTTAAATTTCATACCTTTTCTATTAGAGTTAAGCGTGGAGCGGCTAATTAAATGTTTACTACTAAAAAAATATATAAACATCACAGTTTTTATGCGTGGTGTTTTACTTTTCATCTCGGTCACAAAAATACGATTGATCCAGCTAAGATTATAAATTGTCTTTTTTCGATCACGGTTTACAAACATGATTGAAAACTTACAACAATCACACAATAAAAATGTGATCTTTATGGTAAAAATCGAGATGAAAAAAAATCTCACGTGATCTTTTATGAGTTTTGATTTCACTTTTATTTTTGAAAAAACTGCAGTCAAATAAAAACAAATGATCATGTTGAAAAAATAGGTTAATATTAAAAATAGTAAAAATCGACGTGGTAAAATGCTATCATAGTATCGTGGTGCCTTGTCATCATTGCAATCTTTTATATTTGAGATTTTTTTGCTTTTGTTGAGAATTGAACTTGTGCCCTTCTTTTAGAAGTTAGTGTGGTTACCCACCCCTGATTAGTCTAGTGGAGCGGGAGTCAAGCCTAAGGCTTAGGTGATATACTCAGGTCGCAGGTTTGATTATCATCTGGAGCGGCCAGGATTTAAGTGGGGGGCTGTGGCGGTGGGTTGCTGCGTTAGTTCTCCCGAAGGTTTGTAACTCAGTGAATAAAATCGCTGAGTAATTTTCCCCGTTACAAAAAAAAAAAAAAAGTTAGCATGGTTGACCGCTAATATAAGCTATCATTTACATATACATTTTACATATTAAAATATATAAATAATTGTTTTATCACTTTTGGTTACTAATTGGTCGCTAAAAGTAATAAAATTGTATTATTTTTATTTAATTATTTTAATTTTTTAAAAATAATTTATTATCACTTTTGCCAACCAATTAATAGCTAAAAGTAACACTTTTTCGATCAATTGGTCAAGAAAAATAATAAAAAAATTTACTTTTATTTAATTATTTTAACTTTTTGTAATATTTTGAAATCACAACCAATATATAGAAGCACACAAATATTTAATAAATAATTTATCGATATCTATCATATTTAATTAAAAATGATCTTTAATCTTTTTCTTTAATCCTTGTGTATAACACATATTTAATCATGACTCACTATTTATAATATATTTTTCTTCATTCTGTATTATACTTTTAAAATAATTAGGCCACATTTAGTTTTAGTTTTAGAAATTTGTTGCTCAAAACAAAATTTTTGAAAACTATTTTAAGAATTGATTTGTAATACAAAAAATGTTTTCAATGATTATAATTGAAAATTAGTTCTAAAAAGACCAAAAAAAAAAGAAAATTTTTATTATTTTTATTTCTAAATTTTTATCACTTCCAACAAAATATAAAAAAATATGACTTTTAATATAATTAATATTAAAGATACACTAAATATTTATTAGATATTAAATATTTAATATTCGCTTGTTTATAAGTCATATAAACTATGAAGACTGCTCCCATATGTTCACTTGAAAAAAATTATTATACATTTAGTATTATTTAAATTTGATTCGGTAAATTTAGCTTCAGTATTAATTTAAAAATATTTTTGTTTATTAATCTATGATTGTAGTTTTTATAGTATATTAAATTAATTAAAATCAATAAATAAATGTTGCAATAAAATTTATGAAATCTTATTTAAATTATATAAAGTGATAAACAAAGTTATTTGAGTTAAATATAAAAAATGAAATAACAATATTATCTCTCATTCTTTTATCATGTTTTTTTTAAGATATAATTTTCCTTACTCTTTTATTTTAGTCTTTTTTTAGAAATAGTTTTTGCCGATCTTTTATCTCAGTTTTTCTTTTAAAAAGATGCACATCATATATGAAATACAATCACGATTTTAACAAAACTGAAATAAAAAGTATTAAAAATTGTAAAGTCTTGTGGCAAATCCAATCAATATCTTAGTTAAATTAGGAATGCTATTCAAGTTTCCTAAAGTGATGCAAATTGAAGATTTGAAGAATTCTAAACAATTAAGGAGATAAAATGAATCAAGTTGACCAAGATTTTGAAGAATTCTAATTGGTGTGAAGGATTACAAAACCTAATGGAATTCGGACGCAGCCTTCTGGAATATGAATGGAATTCCAGTGTACCTCGCAGGCACGGCGCGGGGAGCGCGCGGGTGCGCCCCAAGCACGCAGGCAGCCCGAAGGGAGCGCGCGGGTGCGCCAAGGTGTCTCAGAAATTCCAGTGAGGTCCGCAGGCTGGAGGATGGGAGCGCGAGGGTGCGCCAGTGTTATTTTCTAAAGCATAAAAATTCCAGTGCAGGTCGCAGGCTGGAGGATGGGAGCGCGAGGGATCGAGTTATGAATATTTTGTTCGGATTCAATTTCCTATTTTGCCAAACTAGAGCAACTTTGTAATCCTATATATATGTGAAACCAACTCTGTAATTGTAAGAGGTGGGAGAACATATTATAGGGACCTAGAGAAAGAGTCTTTGGGTATTGAGAGCTTTCATGGTCTTTCTCTAAATTTATCTTGTATTTTCTTTTCACTTTCTGTGTGAGGCAGAAAGCCTACTTGTAGGGTTTATCGAGTGATTCGAGCAAGAGTGACGAAAGGATTCGTGCGAGTGATTCGTAGAGAGTCTGAGTAGAGTCTTGTAACCCGTTGATAGTGGGATTGTAAATAGAGGTTTTTCTCCCTGTGATAGGGTTTCCTCGTTATTCTCTTGTGTGATTACTTTCACTGTGTGTGTGATTGTGTGGGTTTGGAATTTTCAAAAATAACTTTTTATCTCAAATTTTTAATTAGATTGAGATAAAAAATTTAGTTTACAAATCTTTATCATATTTTTTCTAAAACCGTAATTTTTATAAATTTCTTAGTGTGATGTTTGTCCATTATTGTAGTAATGTTCAGAAATAAATTAGGATTCATAACTGTCATTCCGATTAATTAGTAACAACTGTGATTTCAATTAATTAGTCCCATCATAACAAAAAGAGTAATATATTAAAATAACTATAATATGTGTATTCTTAGGTTTTAATGCAAAGTAAGTGTGATAAAACTAATTTAGTGTCTTTTCAGAGTGCAAAATTTTGGGGAAAAAAGTAACAAATTTTAGATTACTTGATTGTTTCATTGTTGCTAAAAAAAAATGTGAAAAAATTAGTTATAATTAGAAAAATTTTTTAAATTTATTTCAATTAAAAAATAAAGAATTTATAGTGCGTAGAAAAATAAAAAATAAATAGAGAAATTTAAAAATTTTTTATATATCAACTCCAAACCGAGACTTAACAACCTGGGTCACTTGTTTTGAAGCGCAAGTGCTTTCATAGATTTTAAACACGCTCTCTCTCTCTCTCTACACTTAAAGATTAGTAATGTTACTTTAACCGTACGTGCTTTTACACCACACCAATCACCATTTACATTTTTATTATTAATTTTTAAATATGAGATAACATTGCGGTGACTTTGGTCGAAATACATTAGTCACTATCAGTTGTTACCAGTAAAAAATAAGTAAGGTGTAGGATAAAAGAATGATGAGGTAGAATTTTTATACAAAGATTATTTGTTTTTAGGTTTCAAATCATTCACAAACCAGATAAGTCTTTTTGGTATGATAAATGATGAAAGGAAAAGGTATATGCATCAACACCACGTTAAATCCAAACCCATTGTTTGTCGGCAAAATTTACAGTAGGTACGTAAGTTTGGCCTTAACAACTAAGGCAGAGAACACAGATAAAAGAAAGAACACAAGAAGAAAGAACACAAAATAGAAAAATATAATATATCAGATAATATATCAAAGATCCACTCTTTAGTAGCTGATTGTTCCAAAAATACGAGAACATGTTTAAGCCGAGCAAAATGACTGCAAACCCTTCAACGGCATGAGCAAGACAACTGCAATAACTGTAAGCATCTGCCAAGAACCGTAGACAAACTTCTTCATTCGTCGATACACCTGAACCTTTTCTGTATTTTTGAAGTACCTGTTGACGTCTTCAATGGCCTTATCAATATAAGCAACGTTCGTGAGTCGGACCGCTTTGCTCATCCCATTGAAGAGCTGAGCGACGTCAGCATCGCTCTTGAGACTGTTGACGATGATCTTCTTCTCTCTCAACAACTTTGCGTCTTCGGGGGTATCGATGATCCCATTCATTAGCTCGGTGTATCGGGCAAAGACAAGGGAATCCGACACAGTCGCCACCTCGTACGCCACCAGGTTTCTCATTATTACCTCGGAGTTTACATTCAGAGTGACGACCGGGAGTTGGAATTTCCTGGTGATCGGATCGAATCCGACAGTTGAGATCCCGCCAGCGGTGGGACAGAATTCCACCCCAACGTCGCAAAGATTCGACACTGAAGGAATCATGATCTCTTCTACTTTAGGGGTTTTCTTATCCCCCCCCCGTCGGATTTGACGTTTTCTTTGTTATTGTTTGATGCTATTAAGGTGGACAACCCTGGCACACTAGAAACAATCTTCCTTCCCATACCAACTATGGGGGTCACGCGTCTAATAATTTTTTTTGCAAACCCAACATTTAGATTGGACAACAAATTCCAAAGCTTTGAAAAAATCTTAGCAGACTTACCTGGATCCAAGCTTGGAATTTCCTCAAAACTTTCTATATATTTCCCACTATCTATAGTGCCGGTTTCGTAGCGTCCTTCCAATTTGGGCACGGCCAGGTGGTATAAAAGGTCCAACAAATGTGCGCGCTCGTGGACAACTTCAGACTTTGTCAGATCCTCCTGGAGTTTGAAGGGAGACAGAGCTTTGCAAAAACCAATCAACATTGAAGGCAACAAGTCATCAGCTACATCAGGCCATTGAGAAGAACATTGGATGGACAGAATCTCTCGTAGAAGAAAGATAGGGATTTGGTTTTCGAGCATCACAATGTCACTGAGGATCGAATTCTGAGCCAGTTTCCTCCCCGTGGAGTCGACTAAATGTGCAGTTTTAGTCGACGAAGAAGAGGGCGGCAGATTGTTACTATTTGCGTCTTCGACGTAATTGTGATGGAACTGGAGGAGGAATAGACCATCAATGGCCATAACCCATGCCAGGGCATTGTCTTCAATGTCCAAGTACTTGTGGTAACAGGCACGGACTTTCAGGTTGAGGCCGGCGAGCTTGTGAACGAGTTGTTTGAAATCGAGACTTTCAAACTGCTTCTGAACTCTGCTCGCTGCAGCGAGCTTGTACTTCTCCATCTCGTAGAGGTCTGGACGGAAATGGTGGTATGGTCCCAAGCCTATTAGGCGAGGCACATAAGCCTCTGGCTTGAAAGCACTTATAGTTTTGGGAACACGAAAGATGGAAACAGGAACATCGATCTCAACCTTGATCTCTTTGTCGAAGATTTCAGTGATTTGACGAACCCATTGTCGTTGCCGATCCCTAAAGACCGACTCAAAAATTGAACTTGAGGCCATCTTGGGGATCGGGCTATACTGACAGCATAACAGGTTCTGAACCCTTATATAGATGTACTTCTACACATTTAACATTAATAGAAGATTTTTACATTAAAAAAGAAAAAATCAGAATTCACTTTCAGATGAAGCACGTTTAACAATTTAATTTACCTTTAAAAAAAAAATTTAACAATGTAATTTACTAACTCATAGGGGCCGCGGGTGCCACTTGTCTGTTTCTGTACAGGTCCTTTTGCATTGCCAAGTAGTCGCAAAGAGTGTAAACAAAGAAATACATGACCGATTGGATAAGTTGAAAAGCATATATATCCTTAATGGTCAAATTAGAGCAGTATAGATACAGATACAGAATAGGAATATGAATATAAGATACATAAAAATACAATATGAGTACAGATAAAAATATGATAATTTAAAAAAAAAAGTATAAAAACACGTTTTTAGGTATGTATATAAATATAATAACCAAAAAAAATTAATTTAATATATAATTCAATATAATAAAATATAAGTTATAAAGTTTTATAATTTTAAGAGTTTCGTTTACTCAAATTTAAATTTCTCGTAATTACAAATTTGGAAAAAGAACCATAAAATAATATCGCGTGTCTGATACATATCTTAGGCTCCGCATAGGAAGGAAAGTAGTTGGTTTATTTTTAACTAGCTACTAATTAGTTAAAAATAAGTCAACTATTTTTATATTTGGGAAGAAAAAAATGTAACTTTTTTTAAGTAGATTTTTAGTTTTGGTTAATTTAACATTTTTGCCTTTAAAACTCTAAAAGAAGGTTACAATGTAAGAGAATAAATTTGGTCAGCCACTGTAACAGTTATTAACTAGTAGCAACTGTAACAGCTACTAGCTCGGGTTGTCAAACCAAGTCTTAGAGTATTCAAAGAGTATGTATTGGATATGTGTTAAATATAAATACAATACCTATTTTAAAATATTTATACTTCTTAGACAGTGACATATCATGATGATGATACAATTAAGTGTATTAATATATTAGTTTGTGATAAACTATCTACTTGTTTGGAATCCAAGTTTTTAGGAATATTGTGTGTACACACACGCACACGTCCATAAACATATGAAAAGGGAAAAAAAAAAAAAAAAGAAAAGTAAAGTAAAAATGACTTGGGAAAGTTACTGTTACATCAGTTTTATTAAAAAATTTTACTTGCTTGATGTAATAGGCAATGGTCCGTCAATTCATAAGGCAAAAAGTCGTATGCTCGTGTATAGTTGCGTGGTTATAGGGCTCCAGCCCCTGCTAGAAAATTTGTTACAATTCTATAAATCAAGGAACCCCACTTACCAATCTTACTAAATTCATTACAAAAGCTTTGAATAAATAACCTTTCAAAACAAACTATAAGAACGTAGAATTGATATCAAATTTTACTATAGGTGAAAACGAGTCGAGTCGAGTTTTAATTATTTGAGTTCAACTTGAGTTTTTATACTAGGTTCAAGCTCAATAAAGAAGAATTTAAAATTAATATTAGTTCACAAATAACTCTATTAAACTAAACGACATCGTTTTAGTCTAAATATAATAATAAAATATTATAAAAAATAATATTAAAAATTATAAAATATATATATTATTTTATCTAACCGGTTCACAAGCTTTCGATCTGACTTTTTTTATACTCGAATTTGAACTCGAACTCGATTTTAAATGAATCACAAATAGAGATTGATTTGAACTTGTTTTAATTACAAGTCAAGCTCGAACCACTCCAAAAAAGCTCCATTAGTTTTCACCCCTAACCTTTACAAACCAAAATTTTGTGGAAAAACAATCATATTTGTCCATTTGTAAATAAAGTTGTTATATATTACCATGTAGTCAAAAGTCTCTAATAATGAATCCAAAGAAATTCAAGAAATCGGAAAGCTTAGATTTGAAGCTAAAATTAAGAAGGGGGAGGGGTATTAGAATGAAGATATGAATAAAAGTGCGTGAACCTATTTACACTTTACAAATGAATTCTTGTATTACATTTTATTTTTTTATTAAATAAAATTATACAATTACTTTTATTTTTTTTAATAAGATATGTTGTATAATTAATATGCAGAATAAATAGACCCATCCATAAATCAATATGCCGAGTAATATTTTAGTTTGTGACAAAATATTATACATAAATATATACAGAGAAATAGAATGCGACTTAAGTGGAGCAAACAGTTATGTGCTTTCATCTTTAATTTCTAGGCGTGGCCTGGCCACCAGCGCATGTGGTGCAAAAGGAAGCATGCTAGCAATTTAATTGAAAGAGATATGGATTAAAAAAAAATCATATATTGAGGATTTTTATTTTATTTTATTTTATTTTTTAAACTCATTCAAACAAAGACATATATTTAAAATTTTACATTTCTCTTTTTTTTTTTTTTTTCTCTTACCTTCTTTTTTTTTCTTCACAAAATTTTCACTCCAATTAAACACAACCTATAGCTGCCTATATATGTCACAACTCTTCTATTGGAAATCAAATGTAAACCAACTTCAAAGAAACCGTGTGTGAATTGTTTGAAATCACCAAAACATCATTAATTATATATTTTAATGTTTATTTATTCATTTATTTCCAATGTTTCATACGTGGAAGGCAAAAGTTCCCATCTGTTAATCAATCTATTTATTTGTGCAATTGATGATCTTCAATTACAGGACCAGTTGGCTCTACATATATATAGACAGGTGTACACACACAGCAAGCTGAAAATGAAATGAAATATAGTTATATTCTGATCTCTGCTTTTTGTCTTCGCCTGACTTGCCACAACTTCAGTGTTTTTGTGGTGACAACATTTTTGCCCAAAAGTATCTAAACCGTGACAAATTTTAATACATATCTGTGTGTGTGTGTCTGTATTTCTGTCTGTCTGTCATGGATTTGACATTTAGAAAACTGGGTGGATGATGGATTTGACAGAGATGGATGATGGCATACAAGCTCGCCAAGATAAGATAATTGTGGCTGGTAATTGAACTCCACAAAATTTTGGGTATATATGGTATCCTCCAAACTCGTGAAACATGACACACTTGTAAAGTTTCTGTCATTTCTTTAATTTTCTTGTTATTTTTTTATCTCCCCAAAATGTGGTGAAAAATCTTTCTTCCATCTTCCTCTCCATCTATCTGTACATTTTTTCGGCAACGCATCATACCAATTTGTAATTAACGATTAGTTTGAAAAGAAAAAAAAAAAAAAACATTAGCCTTTTTGTATAAGTAGCAATAAAGCTAATTTTTTTATATTTGAGAAATAAAAAGGTTAATTTTTTAATTTTTTATTAATTTAACATTTTCGACCCTTTATAGTTAAAAGTAATTTAAAATATAAGAGGGTAAATATTGTGAGTTGTGTATTGATAGCGTAAATTATGGATTGTGGATTGAGGACCTAAATTGTGGATTATGGATTAATCAAGGACCAAACACAATTAGAATTAAAACTAATTATAAAATATAATATATTTATAGTAATTCAAAATTTTAAATTCAAAACTAAAATAATCATCACACAAAATTGAATTCAATCGTTAATGCAAACAAACCGCTTTTTTGTAATTAAACAAAAAGAAAAATTAATTCAACATTCCTTTCATTTAAAAAAAAAAAAGGAAGAAGAAGAATAAGAAGAAAGAAGAAAAATAAAAAAAAAAAGAAAGGAAAAAAGAACCTTGTAAAATCCTAGTCAAAATTCTATTATAAATAATTATAATAAATTTTGTAAAATAATAATTTATTTATTCATATTAAAATTAATTAATTATTAAAATATTTTATCAAAATAATATTTAATTAATAATAATTTAATATTAAAATAATTTATTTTATTTTATTAAATTAATACTATTAGAATATTAATACATGATTAAAAATTACTTATTTTTCTAAAATTAAAATTATTTTTCATAAATAATAATTACTTATTAAAATTTATTTCTCATAAATAATAATTTACTTATTAAAATAATTTTAAACCAAAATTAGTTGTTTTATTAAAATATTTTATTGCAATAAAATAATTTTTAACAAATAATAATATGTTATTAAAATTAATTACAATTGAAATATTAATCTATGATAAAATTATTTTTATAATTAATATTTTTATTCAAAATTATATATTTTATAAAAATTAATTATTATTAAAGGAACAATTATTATGATAATTTATTTTTTATAATATTTTACCAAAATTAGATATTAACTTTTATTCTAGATTAATTTATTCTCATTCCAAGCGTAATTAACTTTTATCTCTTTAAAATTTTTAGTATTTTAAATATAATATTATTACATAGTAATAATTACAATCTCAATTAAAACATAAATATTATGAACTTGTTACACGCCATTAACTGTTATTAGAATAATAATTATTTCTATAATTTTTTATCCCCAAAATTTTGATTTTATAAGCCCGTAACAAACATTACCTAAGTTGTAATTTGTAAGAGTTAAAACTTAATGTTGTTCAAAGTGCTATGAGAGTTTTATTATATATATTTATATATGTACATACACACATGCATGCGTGGGTGAGCCATCCACTTGCTTGCATGTCGACCATAAATCATCCCAACTCTCCAAGTGTTTTTCTTATTGGCCCCTTATTCCTCCTCATCACCCTTGAATATGTTGAGTATGGCCGGTTTGGAGGAGAAAAAAAATAAAACAAATCATTAATTTTCGGTGAGTTTAATAAAATATGAAAAGTTATCAATAATTTTATTTGATATGCTGTGAACACAATAATTTTTATTGAGTTAACGAAGGATATAATGGTTATTTTATTTTAACTTAATTTAAAAGTTATCAAAATTTTTATCAAACACGTAAAAAATTATTAAAATTTAGTAAAAATTTTATTTATTTTATCAAACCCTAAAAAATTATTTAAAATTATTAAAAATTTTTATTTATTTACCAAATATATTAAAAATTTTACCTACTGACCTTTAACCCAAAAAAAAAAACCAAAAATTAGACATCTAAATGGAGCTATATAAGTTT
This sequence comes from Vitellaria paradoxa, assembly GCA_019916065.1. Taxonomy (NCBI): domain Eukaryota; kingdom Viridiplantae; phylum Streptophyta; class Magnoliopsida; order Ericales; family Sapotaceae; genus Vitellaria; species Vitellaria paradoxa. Next base: position 34,255,956 of record CM034241.1, on the reverse strand, counting down.
CACGCATGGGTGGGTTCATGGAGGTTACACCAGGCAAAAGAGAATTGCGCTGGGACTTTGATGAGGCAATTTGAAAGGCCAGGTCCCATCTGGTACCATATTATCAAATCTTGAGAAACTTTTGTTTACTAATGTTTATATTTATTATTTTTTTATATTTATAATTTTTTAAAAGTTAATTATGGAAACGTATTTATTAAACATATTTTTATTTTTAATTTCTAAAAAAATAAAAATTTAAAAAAAGTAAAAAAAATATTTTTACTATTTTTTTCTATTATAAACATTATGTTAATTTTAAAACATTATCTATTTTTATTGCATCATATTAAAAAGAATTATTTTATTTGAATATTTTATGAACTAAAATTATTTTAATAAATAACATAGTTAATTAATAATTAATTTAATTTAATAAATTAATTAATGTAATATAAAATACATTTTATTAAATTATTTTTAATAAATAATATAATTAAATTATATTTGATATATTTTGTTTTTATTTAATTAAATTATTTTAATTAAATTAAACTAGTCTAATTAATTAAATTAATATTTAATTTATTTTAGTTAAATTAATATGAAATATATTTTATTAATTTACTTTGAATAAATATTATAATTAAATTATATTTGATAAATTATATTTTAATTGAATTTAATTTATAAATTAAATCAATATGAGATATATTTTATTAAATTATGTCTAACAAATAATATAATTAAATTATTTTTATTATATTTTATTTTTATTGAATTAAGTTATTTTTATTAAATAATATAATTAATTTCATATAATTAATAATAAATTAATTAATTAATATGAAATATATTTTATTAAATTCAATTACTTTTAAAAATATGTGAAATTAAATATTTTATTAAAAATAAAAATTAACTTCTGTAAACAATATTACATTTACAGACAAAGTTTCTATTTTTATTTCATATAAAAAAAATGATAACACAAAATAAAAATCACAAAATATAAATAATTAAAATATAAAAATAAATGAATAAATAGCAACGCCACCAAATGGATTATCTGGTTGTTAATTTTAGAATCTCAGAAATTAATCAGAATTAATCGAGATGTGTGTAAACTCGCTCGAACTACTCTCATTATTGAAAAAAAAAAAGTAGCCCATTTTTTGTTTGGATTTGATGGTCAATAATTCGGTGGCGAACTTGGCGCAACTAGTTAATTTACGTAGACTTTTCTTCTAACGCCCAAACTGGATCAATTTCCTCCTAATTTGACATATATCTTTACTCAACTTGACATTTGTAATCTCATTAATATCACTGCCACTTACGCATGCATGCTTGCTGAAAGAATGGGAGTTTTTGATATTCTTTTACACACACGCACACACGCACGCGCGCACATTTGTTTCTTCATTTAACTGATTAATATGCTTTCATATAACAGAACTTCACAAAATTACAGAATCCAAGTGGACAGAACAAAACAACATTACAGAACTTAAAAAGAGGACGGATTTGAATATGAAATCAGATGACCACCCAGATCGAACAAACCAATCCTACTAATTATAAACTTGAACCTGAACACCGCATCCGCCAAATCACCATACCCTGCAAATTAAGTTTTGAAGAAATGGGAACTGCATCCATAGACCTGGCAAAATGACTCCACAAAGGTGAGCCCCAAAAGCAATATGGTACAGAAAACAGTGAGACCCTTCCAAGAAGCATACGCCCACTGCATCATCCGATTCTTTGTCTTCACCTTACTTATCCCATTGTAATATTTGTTAACACCCACAACGGCCTTCTCTATATTGCTCTCAGTTCTTGGCTTGTCGCAGTATTTACTCATGCTATTGAAAAGGAGGGCAACTTCATCGTTTCTCAGCTCACTTCTGATGATTTTCCCACTCTTAAGAAGGGCGACATCCTCGGGAGAATCCACAATTCCACACATCAATTCTGTGTATTCTTCGAGAATAGGTGCGTCCGAGTATTGAGAGGCGGCCTCAAATGCCACCAAGTTTCTCAATACAATTTCAGTGTTGGCATTCACTTTGAGGACGGGGAGGTACAGAATGGGCCCCTCCTCATCAAATCTGATGTCTCTGATGCCCCCTTGAGTGGGCATAAATTCTACCTTTGCTTGATGAATCAGTTGCGTCACCGAAGGAATTGTGATCTCCACCACAGGGTTTTCTTCGTCGGGCTTCATCTCGCCTCTTCGACAAGTCCTTGCTACAATTTCTATTGCGGATTTGATCAGAATCGGAATTTTCCCCACGAATTTGGCTGCTTCCTCCAAAACTTTTGCGATCAGATCCAACAGGCCACTCCATTGCTCGATTGTGGGACATTCTGGTTGCTGATAATTGTTCCTTCCATCATTGGAACTAGCCTCCCTCTCTCCTCTATGATCATCAGAAACAACACCATTTCTCGAGATCTGTTGATACAAAGCATCCAAAAAATGCATGCTGTGGTCGAAAAAACCATCTAACTCACCAGGAGGACTAGTTGTGTCAAAGGGGGAGACTGATTCACAGAAACTAGACCAAATCCCAAACACCTTTCCAAATTTACCATTTCCTTCTTCTTCCTCTGGCGATGCAATCAAGCACAATAGCTTCAAAAGAACCAGTGGGAATTGGTTCTGGAGCATCATTACATCTCCAATGACATCGGCTTCCGTTACCTTCCTAGCTGCAAATACAAAACCAGACCTCTCATCGATTCTTGCACCTCCCCCGGCAACGCCCTCGACTAACTCGAGCAAGAACAAACCATCAACGGCTATGATTGTTGCCAGTGTATCGCCATCGAGGTCCAAGTACTTGTGGTAGCACGAGCATATGGTGGGCTCGTACCTCGCCAGTTTACGAACAATTCCTTCGAATTTGAGACTAGGACTCGAGTGGTTCTCCAGATATTTCGCGATCACAGCAAGCTTGAACCTCTCCAATTCTTGGAGGTCCGGCTTTAAGTGGTGGTAGGGTCCCAGTCCCAATAGCTGAGGGGTATAAGACTTCGGTTTGAATTCGATTAACCTCTTGGGGACATGTAAAATGCAGACACGTACGTCTTTCTGCTGAGGATTGAGCTCGTTCTCTACCATCTTCTTCACTTTGTCAGCCCATCTCTTCTGGTCCAGCTGAGGAAAGAGCTCCGGCTTATCAGGATTGAGCTCGTTCTCCACCATTCTTCTTCTTTACGGCTTCCCTTCTGTTGAATCTCTCCAGGCCCAGCTTCGCCATTGCTGTTTTGTTTGTCCCATGATCATCTGTTCTTGATGATTGGTGGAGCTCTTCGTTAAGTTCATTGATCCAGTTGAGAAATTCTTTCTCCCTGGAGTTTGTTATTTCAGAGGCCATTGTTGGTTTGGAAAATTTGGTAACTATGGATAATGGGAATTTATGTGTTTTTCTGGTCACTTGTTAATTTGAGTGAATGCAAGAATAGTGACGGAGGAGAAGACAGTATAACGTTTTGAAACTTAAGGCACCCGTTTGATTTGTCAAAAGTTACCGAATCTTACAAAAAAAATTATAAATGCTTACCTACTTTTTATGAATTTTTGTCCATTGTACGTTTATTATAAACTTTAATTTTTATTAAAATTTTTTTAACTTTTTAATAATTTATTCTAATTTTATGACAACTTTTTATGACACAATTCATAAGAACGGATTCATTTAACTCTGTGCCAACAAATTGTGTAAGAAAAGTTTAATCAATGTTTCAAACGAAAAAAAAAAAAAAAGAGACTGATAACATATATATATATATATATATATATTGTAACATTTGATCTTCCAAACAGCCTGAATGGAAGTCTCACGTTAGCCAGAGCAAGCGACTGAATTCAGAATGACTGACCGGGTTTTTTTTTATTACAAACCCATTTACTTGCATTACAGTCAATTTTAGAATTTTTGGAGTTATAAAAAAGTTAAAAAAATAAAAAATTAATGCAAAAGTCCAACAAAATAAAATTTAATAAGAAAAAAATTAGAAAGTTTTAACGTTTTTATGAGTTTTTTGAAATTCTTTTGGAAAAACTTGTAAACTCCAAACACAAAGCCTTTAATACAACGAGCGTGCATAACAAAATTCGGCCAAATTTTTAATTTTTTCCTGATTTATTCGTGAGATTTTGATAAAAATTAAAGAATTTAATTAAATTACGAGAAAATAAAAATATCACAGTAATTTGACGTTAACCACGAATTCTGCAATAAATTCACAAAACTCATGAAATTGTCCAATCTCCCGTCACTCAAAAATTTGCCTATTGCAATTTGCACATACTATTAAAAATCTAAATTACTTAATAATATAAATACAGTAGTAATTAAATACAAACTAAAGAAAAAAAATATAAACAATTACACTTATGTACATTGTAAAATAGTTTTTATGGTACTTCTTAAATTTATATAAAATACATTTGCACATGATTAGTAACAAATATAGATATAAAAAAATTTCAAATTATTTTTCTGACTCATTATTTTTACATATAATTTAATGAATGATTTTTTATCTATATAACTATAGTTACATATATAATAAAGAAAAATTATTATTTGATAAAAAATATTATGACCATAGTAAAATAATAATATATATTTTACCGAATTAGTTTTGAATTATTTTTAAATTTTTAACGAATTTAAATGTAATGGTGAGATTTTTTATTTTTTTTAAAATATCATCAATAATTCTCCAATCGCAAATTTTTCGTCTCGTCAAATATTCATCGAATGATGCATTTGTTACCGGGCGAACATGCACCGGCGGGCCCATGCCTCAGCGTCAAGATAATTTTGACTGATGGTTGACGTTGACTCGCAATTTGTTTATTTCGGGTCAAGGCACAACCTTTTTGTAGGTCGATTATTCCAATATTTTGCCGAGCCATGCCATTTTGGTATTATCTTCTTTTTAAATATTTTATTATAAAACAATATTTTCCTTTTTCTAATAGAGTTTTTTATGAGTGTATTATCAAATTATCACTTTTTTTCTATTTTATCCTCAAATTATTAAACATAATTATTATATTATTAAACTATCTAATTTCATTTTATTTGATTCGAACACTAACTTATCAATTAAAGTTAACAAAAAAATTAGGTCATGACTTTTATCCTACCTCAGGGTATAATAATCAATTATATCTAATTAGACTAATTAATTAATTTAATTTAATTATTTGGTTTAGAAGAAAGACAAAAAACAAAGGAGTGGAAACAAATTATATTTTTTTAAGAGAAATATATAGGCTCCAGTTTGATAACGTTTATATTTACTATTTTTGAAAAATGAAAACTTAAATAGAAAAACTTAAATAAAAAAAAGTATTTTCAATCTTTTTTTTTTCTATTACAAATATTTTTTTAACTTTAACAATTTGTCTATTTTTGTTGCATCATCTTAAAATGAGTTATTTTATTTAAATATTTTATTAAATAAAAATTATTCTTAATAGAAATAATTAATTTTATTTAATTATCTAAATTAATATGTAATATATTTTATTAATATTTTAATAAGTAATATAATTAAATTCATTAGATTATTAAATTATTTTTAATAATAATTAAATTAAATTAATTATACATGGATTGACCATTATGCCCTAAGGTGGAGTGGAAAATGTCACAACCTGTACATGATAATTTTTTTATTAATTTTAATAGATAGAATTACTGTTCTGATCAAATAAAATGAAATTGGATAGTTTAAATATGTAATAGGTGTGTTTGATTTTCATCTATTTTGTGATCATTTAGAAATGAACAATTTTCAAGGTTATGTGAATATCTCAAATTTACTGTTTTGGTAATTTTAGGATTCTTGTAGTTTATTATTTTATTAGCAGGGCTTGGAACATTTGCTTTAAATATTTATTGCAATTGATTGGTATCTTCAACTTTGGTTCGACTATATTACTATTTTTTATAATTAATTCTTTGTTGTTGTTTTTTTTTTTTGGGGGGGTGGTTCAGAATCCTTATCTAACTTTCAAAAGCTACAACATTTAGTTTGGCTTGAACCATATACATTAAGGTCGCCTTGTCTCTATCTCTGTCTAGTAGTATCAGATTATTTTTGCGATCTGATGTAACCCATGACGATTAAAGTTTGGTTTGGAAAAGAAAGTACTTGACTTATTTTAATTATCTATTTTTATGTTTGGAAAGAAAAAAAATTATTTTAACTATCTATTTTTATGTTTGAAAAGAAAAAAAAAAAAAACCTTTTTTAAGTAAATTTTTAATTTTGGTTAATTTGACATTTTTACCCTTAAAAGTTTATAAGAAGATTAAAAAATAAGAGGGTAAATTTGGTCGGATACTGCAACAGTTATTAGTTCAAGATGCCAAACGCAAAGATCGCAAGTTTTCTAAAATTACATTAGGTGCATTTAAAGTAACAAAAAAAAGATAAAATGAAATAATTTGTGAGTTTGTAATTCATGTATTGAGATAAAAAATAATAACTTTTATAATATTTTTAATTATTTTTAATATTTTTTATCACTTTAAACAGAACTATTATTGATAAAATCCCGTAAGAAGAGCTCAAAGAGTTGATCGATTTTAATTCCGATCCATTTTAATTCCTATCCATTCCCTGAAGAGGTTGGAGCTATATTTGGAATTTTGATTTTAATTCCTATCCATTTTAGAGTTTTTCAATGATTTGATGTGGCGAAAAACAATCAATCAGTTTCACGAATATTCTGAGAATGTTGATCGTACCCTAAGTTAAAAAAAAAAAAAAATAGACAAATAATTCAAGATAAATATAAAGAGATGCAAATTGTGTTTTTTGATTTTATTTTAAATAATAAATAGACTAGCTGTTTGTGGAGATTATAGAGTTAGAGGTTTTGAATACAATCAACTTGGTGCAATTGGATCATCAGAGACGACTTCTCTGATTAATAATTCTGACAACAAAGGTAGGAGCTATACAATGTATAAACCTCTTCGAACAAAAATGACACAGTAGAACATATTTTCAACTATAAGACATCAACAATAGTTACACAGACACTGACGTGCATGTCAAGAAAAAATGATTTAGTGATTGTTTCGCACAATTTTATTATTTGATACTTGTTTAAATTATGCGTATCACAATCATGTGCGATGTACAAATTAAGGGAGCGTTTAAAATGGTAAAAAATGAGATAAAATAATATAATTTAAAATAATTTATGAATTCGTAATTCGTACAATGAGATAAAAAATAAATAATTTTTAAAAATTTTTATAATTTTTAGCATTTTTTATTGTGCCAGATGCATTGCAAATTTGATGACGAGTTTTTTGTTTCTTTTTTCCCTTTGTTTAAAAGAATAAAAGTATGATGCAAAACATGCGATGGAACAAAGTGGTGAAGGATAAAAATTATTTTTTAAAAATATTCGAATCGATTATAGGTATGTGTTATCTTGGTAATTTAGTGTTAAATTAGAACTTGGAGTTGATTTCCATCAATTCGATATTTTAAGAAAGCCAATAATTTAAAAAATTCTACAAATATCTCAATTTTATGATTTTAGTAATTTTAAAATTCTTGTACTAGTTTCTTATTTTATTATTAGCGTTAGAATTCTTTCAAGCAGTTTCAAGCAGTCGTCTATGGTTTTCTCAACTAAGATTATACACTAAGGTGGTCAACAAAAAGTTCGACCATTATAAGAAGTCGAGATATTATTGGGTCGATTTTTTTACTCGATTGCCTCCATTTGATCGTCAAAAACTTTTACCGACCACTTCTAAGCGGTCGACAAAAGTCAAAACAGGACATTTTTTAATTACCACTTAGAGGTAGTTGTCTATTATATATAATTTTTTTTTAAATATACTTATTCCATCTTAAACTATGAAAATAACTTATACATTCATATAACGTTGATAATTTTAAAAATTAATTCTATTTTTTAAATTTTTTGCTGGCTTTCAGAATTTCTATTTAGCGTTTGCATTTAACAAATATGACAACTAGCCGCTTTAATTAATTTAACGTGAACCACACAACCTCGCTTCATTTTCGTTCTGCGTTGTAATAACTTATCGTATTACCCCATGACAGTTGGCATCACTTTAATTTTAGCCTTTATTAATGAATAATAATAATAATAATAATAATAATAATAATAATAGTTGTAATAGTAGTAGTGGTGGAATAAATTATAATTACAATTTTTATCACTACAACAAAATGCGTTTTCTAGTAATAAAATTTATCAGTGATGAAATATAACATATTTATTATAAAAATTATCATTTAGTATAATTTTAGTTAATTTTTATTTTGACAATTTATTCTGTAAATTAAATAAAATTCAGAATTGTTTTACATCTATTTTGTGATCATTTGGAAGTGAACAATGTGAATATCTCAAATTTACTGTAATTTCAGGATTCTTGTAGTTTATTATTTTATCAGTAGGGCTCGGATCATTCGCTTTAAATACTCATTGTCGTTGATCGGTATCTTCAACTTTAATTCGACTAAATTGTTAATTCTTTGCTTCTTTGGTGGGTTTTAGAGACCTTATCTAAGGTTTGTGTTCAGGTACTGCCAGAGCAACAGCCTTTAGTTTGGGTTGAACCATATATTAAGGTCGCTTTGTTTTTATCTCTGTCAAGTAGTATTAGATTATTTTTGCGATCTGATGTAACCAACGAAGACCGCAAGCTTCCTGGGATTATGGGAGGCTTTGGAATTTTGAAAAAAATTTTAAAAAAATAAAAAAATAAAAAGTTGGTGTTGAAGTAATGTAAATGTGACACCTGATAAAATTTAATCGGAAAAAATTAAAAATTTTGAAAGTTTTTGAAAATTTGTGGAACTTCGAACTAAGCCTATATATTTGATAAAATCTTGTGGGAAGGAAAGCATCCAAGGGCCCTAACGTCGATAAGCAATGTTAGCCCGCGAGCAACGAATGCTGGCTGCACATATCAATTTCTCTTTTTTTTTTTTTTTTTTAATTTGCTTCAGACCAGCGAGTAAGGTTGAGTTTAAAAAGAAAAAGTTAACTTTTTATTGTAATTAACTACTAACTAACTACTAAAAAATTAGTTTTTTATATTTAGAAAGGAAAAAAAAAAAAAACTAACTTTCTAGCATCTACCTTTTTAGTTTTTGGTTAATTTGATATTTTTTGTTCTTTAATATTTAAAGAAGTTCAAAATGTAACATGGTGAATTTAGTCATTTAAAAAAAAAGTCAAAAAATTAGTAGTTGGCAAATGAACTACCAACTTTTTTTTCCTAAACACAGCCCTCAACGTGATCAACCCATTCTTTTTCTTTTCCTTTTTTTTTTTTTGGTAAGAACGTGGTTCAAATAATAAAAATATGTTTGAGTTATTGAATAATATATTAATTATATTGAATATTAAAATATTTAAAAATAAATTTTTTAATATAATTAAAATATTATAATAAAAATATAATTTTAAATATAATTTTAAAATATTTTTACATGAATATTTTTAAAACATTTAAAAATAAAATTTATCAAAGTAATTTAAAATATTATAATAAAAATTTAATTATTGTAAAAATCAGAGTATTTATATATGCCCCATTAAAATCATAAAAAAATATTTTCTATTATAAAAAATAAATTATACTAATAAATTACACTTCCAAATTTTTTAACAATTGTTACTTTAATTATTATAAAAAAATTTTTGGTAATCAGTATAAAAATAATTATTATAAAAAATAATAGTTAACTTGCGTGAATACTTGAATTAATATTTAAATTAAAAAAGCATGAGGACTACTTTTTTATGGTAAAAATAAAATATTTTAATAAGTTGATTGAACTAAATGTTTATTTAAAATATAGATAATTACAATTAAATTAAAAAAATTCTACTTATAGCACATAAATATTTTTATATTATAAAACTTAAGATTAAATTATTCTCTTTAAAACCTTTTAAAAAATATTTTTTATTATAAAAAATTAAATTATAATGACAAATTATTTTTTTAATATTTTAACAAACAAATTACATAGTTTCAATGAGATATATGTGTATATTCTAATTTTTACAATAGTTAAATTTTTATTATAATATTTTAAATTATATTGATAAATTTTATTTTTAAATATTTGAAAAATATTCATGTAAAAATATTTTAAAATTATATTGATAACTACATTTTTATTATAATATTTTCAATTTATATTAAAATTTTATTTTTAAATATTTTAATATTTAATATAATTAATATATTATTCAATAAATTAAAAATACTTTTATTATTTGAACCACGTTTTTATAAAAAAAAAAATTGTTGGGTTGATTGATGTTGGGGGTGTGTTTGGAAAAAAAAGTTGGTAGTTCGACTACCAGCTACTAATTTTTTAACTTTTTTAAAATGATCAAATTTACTATCTTATCTTTTAATATTCTTTTAAATATTGAAGAGCAAAAATATCAAATTAACAAAAAAAAAAAAAAAACTAAAAAGATAGCTACTAAAAAGCTAATTTTTCTTTCAAAAAAAAAGAGTTAACTTTTTAATAGTTAGTTAGTAGCGAATTGTAAAAAAATTACCATCTTACATTTTAAATTTCTTTTAAACATTGAAGGGCAAAAATATTAGATTAACAAAAAAATAAAAAGACAGCTACTAAAAAATTAGTTTTTTTCTTCCCAAAACAAAAAACTTAATTTAGTTTTTTCTTCCCAAAACAAAAACGCTAATTTTTTAGTAGTTAGTTAGTAGGCGACTACCAAAAAAATATTAGTTTTTTCTTTCCAAACTCAGTCTCATTCCCAAGTTCGAAGCAAATTGAGGAAAAAAAAAAAAAAAAAAAAAACATGCTTCGCGTGTTTGAACCAGATAGAAGGGACAGAAAAAAGAAATTAAAATGTGCGGCTAACATTTGCTATCCACAGCCTGTGCCTCCTATAGGAATAGCTCAAATAGTTTGTCCATGGCAAAGTTAGAGCATTTCATGAAGAGGTTCAAGCTATATTTGGTAATTTGATTTAAATTCCTACCATATCAGAGTTTTCCAACAATTTGATATGACGAAAAACAATCAGGTTCGTGAGTGTTCTGGGGATGTTGATCGACTCTTAAAGAAAAGATTGAGCAAATTACTACTCAAGAGAAGTTTAGAGATTTACATAAAGAGATGCGAATTGTGTTTGCCGATTTGAATTTAAATAAGAAGGCCAGCGTGTTTGTGGAGATTATAGAGTTAGAGATTTTAGATACAATTTAACTTGCTGCAATTGGAACATCAGAGACGACTTCTCTTATCGATATAGCATGTGAACAAGGTGACGAAGAATAAAATTATTTTTTAAAGAAATATTCTGATCAATTCTAGCGAGGTAATGTTTATCTTGGTAATTCATCATTAGAATGAAATCCGGAATTGATTTCCATCAATTCAATATTTTAAGAAGGTCAATAATTTATGAGATTCTATAAATATCTCAATTGTATGATCTTAGTAATTCCGAAATTCTTGTAGTTTTTTATTTTATTATTAGGGTTATAAGTCGTTCTTTTTAAATAGTTATTACAGCCACTTGAATCTTTAATTAACTTAAATTTAAATAATGTTGATAAGTTTAAAATTTAATTTTTTTTTTTTTTTTTGGACGGCTTTCAAAAATTCTATTTAGGGTTTGCATTTAACGACTATGAGAATTAGCCGCCTTTAATTTGACATTAGTCACGTCAACTTATCTTTACATTATAATTAATGACTTATCATATTACCCATGACAGTTGGCATCATTTTAATTTTGGCCTTTAATGAAAAATTACAATAATAATAATAATATAGCAGTAGTAATGGAACAAATTACAATTATAATTTTTATCACTACGACAAAATGCGTTTTTTAGTAATAAAATTTATTAGTGATGAACTATAATATATATTTATCTTAAAAATTATCATTTCGTATTAACGTCACATCATTTTTTTATTTTTTATTTTTTGGTGCGTGAATGTATAATTGTAACGAAAATATTATATTATTAAAAATATTTTTAGTAATAAAGTTTGATATTAAATTCTGCTAGTTGCCATCTTAGTTAGTGTATTTTACCACATCAATACCATGGCAAATTGGCAAGATACAAACTGTTGCAAATTTACGCTTTTCAAACGCCAAATTTTTGTAACACCAAATGAAACCTTATATACATCCACACATTCATGTGTGGGTGAACCAACCACTTGTTTGCATGTCGACCATGAATCAACTTAGCTCTCCAAGTGTTTTTCTTATTGGCCTCTTTGTCCTCCTCATCACTCTTGAGAAAGTTGAGTATAACCCGTTTGGAAGGAGAAAAAAACAAATTATTAATTTTTGGTGTGTTTAGTAAAATATCAAAAATTATTAATAATTTTACATGATAAGCTGTCAATACAATAATTTTACTGAGTTAAGGAGGGGTATAGAGGTTATTTATTTTAACTCAATTCAAAAGTTACCAAAATTCTTACTAAACACACAAAAAGTTATTAGAATTTATTAAAAATTTTATTTGTTTTACCAAACACTAAAAAATTATTAAAAAAAAAAAAGAAAACCCCTTTCACTGTATGGAGTGCCCTCTCTATGACAGGTTCAACTTACATATAAAGTTATACTATACACTGTACAAAGCCAATATTAGCTTATATACATATAGGAACATGGGTACATGATATTGAATATCATCCAGGTCAAGGCGCAAAGCTGGCTTAAGCCGCATGAACTTTTACTAAGATAATGAAGAAATCAGCACCCCCTACACTTTCTCTTAGGCTTGTGCAGCTACTTTCGAGTGTTGAAAAAGTCATTGATTCCCGATACCAAGCTACTATTGGTATAATTTCCAATATCAATCATGGTGCACCTAAGCTTAGAAAAGCTAGACAAAGCCGGTGGTTAGGCAAATGCCCCACATGCTCAACTAGTGCCCCTTCCTCTTCATTCATTTGGAGATTCTGGTTCTTCCCTTGCTCTCATGAGTTGTGAGAATCAAAAATTATTAAAAATTTCTATTTGTTTACCAAGTGTATCAAAAATTTTACCAATTAACTTAAAAACAAAAGTACCAAAAATTAGACATCTGTATGGAGTTATGTAAGTTTCATGCATGGGTGGGTTCATAGAGGTTGCACGGAGCAAAGGGAATTGAGCTAGGACTTTGATGAGACAATTTGAAAGGCCAAGTCCCATCGGTACTAAAAATTTGTAATTTGCTGGTAACGATCCCAATCAATCAACCACAAATAAGAATAACAGAAAGCGAGATAAATGAAACGAGGAAACCCATGAAGGGAAACTTCAAACAAAAAAAACTTTTATTAAAATCAAACGTTAATTACAAACTCAACCTCTCGATAGATCGACTCCTTAACTCTATACTACGTTGACGTTTGCTCGACTCCTCGATTCACTAACACTTTTAGCAAAAGCTCTTCGACTCCTCGAAGACACGACACCGAATCCTTGGCCAACTCACGTGCTGAATCCTCAGCTCCTCCAATGATTCAAACTCTTTCGAACCACAAAGACGTAAGAAGGCTTGGCTAAGCAATTTAAAGAACGTTCTAACTTTTCCGGCTCACGAACTTGATGTATATTTTTAACTACCAAAAAAAAAAAAAAAACTTGATGTATATTCTCTCTTTCTTTTCCTAGAGTCGTCCAGAAGATATATATAGAAAAACCTGGGACGATTAGGATTTGAAAGTAGTCAAAATAAGCCTGAATTGTGCTACTATGGGAAAGGAGCACCCATGCCCTTCCCGCGAATCATTGCGGTCTTCCCACACGGCCAAACTATAGAATCCACCTCTCGGCTTTATCCTGCGGCAAACCGTGGCCTTCCTGCGTAAATCAGTGTTTGGCGCTTATTTGACTTCTTCAGGACTTCTAACCATTATGGAAACAGTTTCTCTGAGGCCTTTTAGAATTCTATTCGACTTAAGATTCTAGTGTCTTAGCCTACACTAAGTCTAAAGTACAAATACTTCTATTTGATCATGGATTGCCAATTTACAATAGTTGATCTTAACAATCTCCCCCTTTGGCAATTCCATGTCAAAACAACTAAAAGAAAACATTACAATTAAGTTCATCCTAGATTAAGGCCTCAGTAAACTTGTCATCCATCAATCATGTTCCAATTTGTTAACTTGTTGTCATCCATCAACATGTTCCAATTTTTATCTTGTATAGCTGCATACTTAACGAACTGATCATGGCGTCATGTGGCAACAAGAAATAATAATGATAAACATAAACTAGATAACAGAAAAGGTAATAGCAACATAATCAATATAGTTTAATCAACAAGAGACAACAAGATAATCCAAAAATAGAAATCAACATCTAAGTTTATCAAAAGTATAATTATCCAGATAATGAAAGTCTATCAAAAGTACAATCATCCAACAGCCAAGTATATCAAAAGTACAATCATCCAACATATGCTTCTCCCATTTTTTGGCTTGGAATTGACAATAAGACACATCACTGAGCACCAGGGTCATCATCATCACCACCACCACCATCACTAGCATGCGGACCTCCCCATGTGTGATAAACACTGGCTCCATTACCGTGGTCACTTGTGTGTAGAAAGAAGCTACTGTCGAAGGGGTCTCCAAAGGGATAAGCAAAAGTGTTCAAATTCTGCTAGACCTGATTAAGCATGAGGTGCATCTCATTTTGTCGTGTCTGCATGGCCCGCAACCTAGTGTCCATGTCCATCTGGAATGCGTAAAGCTCGGTCTGTCTAGCATCTATAGCATCAAATCGCTGATAAACACGAGAGTGAAAAGCCTGACTCTCCCCCTGAATAGATGCTAACATAGCACCTAGCATATTCATGTCATAAGCTGGTAGGGTGCTAGAAGAAGAGGCAAATGGATCAAAATAAGGTAGAGTAGGCTAAGGAGGGATAGGTGAAGGGGTAGCCTGGGTAGCTGAAGTAGGCTTAAAGTGGTTCCTACTACGTCGTGTAAACACATGATTAATTGTGTTAGGCATCTTGATCAACTCATAGTTTGGAGGCAATTTTGACACCAAAAGACAGAAGGTAGTGAGTAATAAACAAACCAAAAGGCATGGAATCGGACCTAGAGGTGGAATCACTACCAGCAGCCATGAGATGAAACATGAATAATGGCAAGTCAAAGATGTGACCAGTAACTATGGAATGTAATATGTGTCCTCGACGCTTAGACACTGCAATGATGTAAAAAGTCGATCAATAGAATTCACTACATATAAATGTAGCATCCTATTAACCTCGGACAACTGTCAGTGAGGAATAGTCTCTCCGACCCAGTGCACACGCCCCTCAGTGAGTAAATGAGAGATGGTTTGGACAGAGGGGCCACCTGTATCAAGAACGGGCTCAAAATCAATGTGCTCAGGATGTGGAATACTTAGAAACTCAGAAATTATATCAAGTGTCAACTCAACAGCAACAGAACGAACATAAGAATGTAAAACACCAGCAGTAAAATCTATGGCATGCATATTCATATAAAACTCACGGACAAGTCCTAACCGCAGTCATCCCGCGAATATTTAGGTTTTTTTTATTTTATTGAAAATAACTAAAAAATAAAAATCTGAGGGAAAATCATGAGGATTGTCAGAGAATTTTAAATCCTATTCCCTTAAATACCTATCAAAACACAGGTTCAAGCTTGAAATAAAACATAAGTAAGAATGAAAGAGAATTCCAAAACATACTCTACTTGTTATGTCATGAGATGTCACACATGTCATAGGAGCTTGTTTCAGTCTATAGAGAGCCTTTTTCAGTTTAAACACATGATTTGGAAAGTGAGGATCAACAAACCCCTTAGGCGGTTCTACATAAACTTCCTCATTTAAAAAACCATTTAAAAAAACACTTTTCACATCCATTTGAAACAGTTTAAACTTTAAGTAACATGCCATGGCAAACAAAATTCTTATGGATTCTAATCTAGCCATAGGAGCAAAGGTTTCATCAAAGTCAATACCCTCAACTTGAGTATATCCTTGTGCAACTAACCTAGCCTTGTTTCTAATGATTGTTCCAAATTCATCAGTCTTGTTTTTGAAAATCCACTTTGTGTCTATAACATTCACATGTGAGGGGCGAGGTATAAGAGTCCATACGTCATTTCTTACAAATTTTCCTAACTCTTCTTGCATAGCATTCAACCAAATGTCATCATTAAGTGCTTCATTCACGTTTTTAGGTTCTAAAGAAGAGATATAACAAAGATGTGATACCTCATTCTGAAATTATCTCCTCGTTTTAACTTAGGCCTTTACATCTCCAATCATTTATGAAGGTGGATGGTGGAGCTTGAGTCTTAAAGATGGTTCCAATTCTGTACTTTTCTCATCGTCCTTTTTTGATATGTCACTCACATCTATTGAGGCTTCAAAATGTTCAACTAGAGTCATTTGGAGTATCACCTCACCAAGATCATCCTGTTGAACAGAAGAGTAGGAGTTAGTGTCAACTACTATTATATTTATTGATTCCATAACAATGTTAGTTTTTAAGTTAAAGACTCTGAAAGCACGACTGTTAGTGGAATAGCCTAGCAAGATTCCTTCATCGCTTCGGGAGTCAAACTTACCAAGTTGTTCTCTATCCCTAAGGATAACGCACTTACTCCCAAAAACTCAAAAATACTTCATACTATGCCTTTTACTGTTTCATAGTTCATAGGGGGTCTGTTTTGTTCCAAGTCTGAGATACACCCTATTTACTATGTAGTACGCAGTGTTAACTGCTTCTGCTCAAAACTTCCTTGGCAGTGATCTTCTATGAAGCAGTACTCGAGCCATCTCCTGGGCTACTCTGTTCTTTCTTTCAACAATGCCATTTTGTTGTGGAGTTTTTGGTGCTGAAAACTCATGCTTTATTCCATTTGCTTCACAGAAATCGCTATATGATGAGTTCTCAAACTCCCTCCCATAATCCGTCTTGATTCTTATAATCCATCCAATTCCTCTTTGTTTTTCCTGTTGCAATCTCAAACACAAGTTTCTAAATGAGTCAAAAGTATTAGATTTTTCAGCAAGAAAATCAACCCATGTGAAACGAGTGTAATCATCAACAGCAACAAACATGTATTTTTTTTTTTTTTTGCCTAAACTTTCAGTGCGTGTGGGTCCCATTAAATCTATGTGAACTAAGTCCAAAGGCTCCTTAGTTTTTAGACTTTAACCCTTTTTATGAGTAGTTTTAATTTGTTTGCCCATTTGACAAGGCCCATACACACCCTTGTGGTCCTTTTCCAATTTAGGTAGACCTCTAACTAACTCAGACTTAGACAATTGATTGAGTGCCTTGAAATTGATATGTCCAAGTCTTTGGTGCCAGAGGTCTGACTCAATCAAACTTGCAGAATTGCACACTAGACCTTTAGAATTGGATACATCGTAACAGTTATCAGAAGTTTGAATGCCAGTTAAAATAGTATTTCCATGAGAATTTATGATTTTGCAATCAGATTTTGAAAAATGAACTACAAGTGTGGCATTGCACAACTGACTTATGCTAATCAAATTAGCCTGTAAACCTTCAACATATAGTACATCCTTCAAACATCCTAACCCTGGGGTTTTTATGTTTCCCTTGCCCAAAATACTAGATGTACTACCATCACCAAAAGTTACGACACCTCCTTTAAAATTTTGAAAATCAGAAAATAAACTTTTATTTCCACTCATATGTTGAGAGCAACCATTGCCAAGATACCACATGCTAAAATTCAAAGCTTTTAAGGCTATGTGAACTAAAAAGCAATTTAAATCAGATTTTTATACCCAAGTAGTTCTGGTTTTCAAAATTTTCCTCACAGCCTTATTTTTTGAAAATCGATTCTTGACAGATTGTTTTTGTGTTTTAGGACCAACTTTCTGAAAACGATGTGTTTTTGAATAAAAAGAGTTTTTAGCTGTCCTATTCAAATGAAACTTAAAATTAGAAGAGGGATCAAAGCTGCTCAACACATTAAACCTGTTGTAAAAACGGTTTGTATAATTTTGGGGATTTTCATTTACAGGTCTTCTTTGATTCACATAAGTTATAGGTAATCCATAAAGCTTATGACAGTTAGGTCTTATGTGTCCAAGAATACCACAGTGATGACAGACAGGGACAAATTTTCTTTGAGGTGTGAAAGGTGTACCTTGGAATTTCTGAGACTTTTATGTAGGCTGTTTACCTTTCAGGTGTTTGAATGATTGAGCTGGTGATTTCCCATCCTTGAATGTAGCAGACTTTGAAGGCTAAAACTTGATTACTTTGATCTTTTGACTGCTAGTAGATGCATCTTCTATGGTCTGCTTCTCTCTAGTGTATCCAAGTCCACTTTTATCTTTTAGACTTCTTTGAATTGCCAATATGTCATCTAGTTTGGAAGAAACGGAATTCATCTTGGACTGCAAGGATTGCATCTTCCCATGTGCCTCTTTCACATCTTTTTCTCTTTGTTCCAACTTGTTCTTGAATACTGCTATCAACTCCTCTTTGAGAATTTTTATTTGCTTCAAGTGCTTCAAACTTTATTTGTAATTCCTCCAGCGCAACCTTTAAACTGTCTTTTTCCCTCTTTAATATCTTGCTCTTCACTGTCAACTTCTCGTTTTGCTTGTGGAACCTTCGACAGTCTTGATACATTTGTTCATAGGCATCATGAATTTCCACTTCGTCATTGTCATCCTCATGTTCTGTTTCCGCTTCTGAAGAGTCTTTCCTTGAGTTCTTAGAACCAAATGAGTCTTTAGAATTTACAGATCCTATGCTCATTGCCATGAAAGATGTGAAATTTTTTGGATAATCTTCTGAAGATGATGAGGTGCTTGATTCATCTGTATCATCCAGGGTAGCATTTAGAACCTTCTTCTTGTTCTTCTTATTCCCACAATCTTGAGCAATATGTTCGTACCCTTGGCATTCATAGCACTTCACCCCCTTAAATTTATTCTCCTTTTTTTTTTTTTACTTCAGAAGACTTCTCACCCTTTGATTTTTCATTCTTCTTGGCCTTTTCAGGTTTCCCTCATTTCTTCCTGAAAAACTTTCTAATCTTCTTCGTATACAATCCTACCTCTTTCATAGAAGGAATTGAATCATCACTATTGGCCTCATACGTCTGTAGAGAGCCAACCAAAGAAGAGTCATCTTCTTTAACCGATTTTAGGGCAACACCATTCATCTTCTTCGGTTTTATCATATTAGCCTTATACGTTTGTAGAGAGCCAACCAAGTCTTCTACTCTCATGGAATCCACATCCCTGGTTTCCTCTATAGTTGTAACCTTAGCTTGAAATGACATAAGAAGGGATCAGAGAATCTTACTCACAATCTTTCGATTTGGAATAGGTTCTCCAAAATTGAAGCTTGTATTGACGATGTCACTGAGCTTCGCATAAAAGCTATCAAAACATTCGTCTTCAGACATTTTCAAGTTTTCAAATTCCGAGGTTATCTTCTGGAGCTTGAACTTTTTGACTGTAGAGTTACCTTTATGAGTTAATTCAAGAATCTTTCAAGCTTCTTTCGCAATCTCACAACTTGAAATTCGCTTAAACTCATCGGTAGAGACTGCACAAAAAAATAGAACTCAGAGCTTTATAGTTCTATTCTGCCTTTTCCTGCTCAGCCTTGGTCCACATATCCATAGGCTTTTCAACTGTTACATTGTTGACAAAATGAGTTGGTTTTACCCAACCATTTTCAATGGCTAGCCAAACATTGACATTCAATAAGATTAGATGAGCTCTCATTCGAACCTTCTAGTATATATAGTTTGTGCTATCAAACCACGGGGGTCTAGTACTCAAACCGCCTTCTCTAGAAGGATCCATCAGCAAATACCAAGATCACGTTTTGTTCTCAAAAATACACCTGCTCTGATACCAATTGAAAATTCATAATTTGCTGGTAACGATCCCAATCAATCAACCACAAATAAGAATAACAGAAAGCGAGATAAATGAAACGAGGAAACCCATGAAGGGAAACTTCAAACAAAAAAAAACTTTTACTAAAACCAAACGTTGATTACAAAATCAACCTCTCGATAGATCGACTCCTTAACTCTATACTACGTTGACGTTTGCTTGACTCCTCGATTCACCAACACTTTTAGCAAAAGCTCTTCGACTCCTCGAAGATACGACACTGAATCCTTGGCTAACTCACGTGCTGAATCCTCAGCTTCTCCAATTTGAACTCCTTTGAGCCATAAATACGTAAGAAAGCTTGGCTAAGCAATTTAGAGAAAGTTCTAACTTTTCTGGCTCACGAACATGATGCATATTCTCTCTTTATTTTCCTAGAGTCGTCCAGAAGATATATATAGAAAAACTTAGGACGATTAGGATTTGAAAGTAATCAAAATAAGCCTGAATTATGCTACCGCAGGAATGGCGCACCTGCGGTCGTCCCACGGCCTTCTCGCGAATTAGTGCGATCTTCCCGCAAGGCCAAACTGCAGAATTCACTTCTCAGCTTTATCCCGAGACAAACCGTGGCCTTCCTGTGGGCTTCCTGCATAAATTAGTGTTTAGGGCTTGTTTGACTTTTTTAGGACTTCCAGCCATTATGGAAATAATTTCTCTGAGACCTTTTAGAATTCTATTCGACTTAAGACTCTAGTACCTTAACTTACACTAAGTCAAAAGTACAAACACTTCTATTTGATCATGGATTACAAATTTACAATAGTTGGTCTTAACAGGTACCATATTATCAAGGGATAATTACAACTAGACCATCTAAACATTTGAGTTATTACACATAGACCCCCTCAACATTTCAAATTAACAAAAAACCCCTTATTTTGAAATGTTACTCACCGTTAATTTAGTGAAATGATAAATATGCCCTTGATATGCACTTGAATCAGTTCCAGTAGCCAGTTGATGATTCCACTCCATTCGAAGGGTCACATCTCACTTCCCCATCCCATCCCCTTTGAAACCCTTCCCCTCCCTTCTAACCTTCAAACAAAAATGAGAAAGGAAACGAAACCCTAACCCACACCCTTAAATGAAACCTTAACCCAAACCCAGAAACCAAACCCTAATCTAAACTCTCAAACTCATATCGTCGTCCACACGTCGGCGGTTGGTACAGTAGTTATTCTCCGTCTCTATCTCTCTCTTGCTCCATTTCTTTCTGCGTCTTTATATATTTACCAGTATACATATATATTTGCATGCATGTATATTGTTTTTGTTTTTGTTATGTTTGTTAGTTTCTTGGCCCCACCTTTATATCTCTATGTTTATATATTGGTTTTTTGGGCCCACCTCTATGTCTGTTTATATATTTGGTTTTTTGGTCCCACCTTTATATCTCTGTGTTTATATATTTATCCATATGCATATTTGTTTGCATGTATGTATTGGTTCATTTGTGGTCCCTCCTCTCTGTGTTTATATATTCACCCGTATGTCTTTAATTTTTTATGCTCTTAACCATATATGTTTGGGCTTATGATAGTGTAATTTTTGAGCAATTGAGCATTTTTTGTTGTATATAATTCTATTGATTAGTTGGTTAGCATATCAATTTTTTCACGTTCTGTAAAGCTGCTGGTTGTGGTATTATATTTTAGTTTTGTTCTTTTTATTTTTTAGTAGGTTTAATTGTACTAATTTTTGGTGGAAACCTGTAATCAAGTTTTCATCCCGACTTTAGGTGTAACAAGTCAAGTACTTCATGAGGGTGACACATTTATTTGCTGATTTTTAGAATAGAACTGTTACATTGCTTTGTTGACTATTTTTGTACTACTGTCGTTGTGTTTTTGTTATATTCTTAACCATATGATGTCTCTAATTTTTGAGCAATTGAGCATGTTTTATTATATATAATCATTTTTTTCAATTTCTGTAAAACTACTAATTGTGGTATTTTGTTCTCTTTTCTTTTAATTTCTATTTGTGCCAATTTTCTGGTGAAAACCTATAACCGAGCTTTTATCTTGACTTTAGGTGTAACAAGTCGGGTACCTCTTAAGCGATGGCACATTTATTTGCTGATTTTTAGAATGGGATTACTACAATGGTCTGTACTATTTTTAGAATTGAAATATGTATTTTTTTTAGAATCTTGGATTTAAATATGTTCATTTTTTAACATTCATGCTCTGTAGGTTACTAATGGCACCAAAATACACACATTATACGCTCATAGTGTACCATGGTGATGACTTTGTGCTCACAATTAGCAAGTTGGATCCTGATAGATATTCAATGTTAGATTTACTAGAGGACATATAGGAATATTCATTAGGTGGGACTAATGGACCTTTTAGACGTAGTTTGAAAGAGTACTAGAAGTTAAGTAATGTTGCTTTTTCCTTAGAGAGTGATTCTAACTTGTTAGACATGTTTGAGATATCAGCAAAGAGAAAGATAGACATATTCGTCGATATTGTTAAGGATTCTAATGTTGGACTTTCAAAAGTAGATGACAGTGAAGGTGCAACTACTGTGCCTGGACTAGACTGTTTTATTGATGTGCTTGAGGTGCCCAAACTATAGAAGATTCTTACTTTGTCGAGCCCTATAACTAAGGCAGAGGCAGATTCTGCTACTATTCCTAAGGCAGAGGCAGATTCTATTACGATTTCTCAGGTAGAGACAGATTCTACTGCTATTCCTAAGGTAGAGGCAAATTCTGCTGCTATTCCTCAGGCAAAGAAAGATTTTACTACTATTCCTCAGGCAGAGGTAGACTCTACTGATGTAGGTGATATTCCCCAAGCTAAAGCAGAATTTAGTAATGTTGATAGTGATTTTTGTTTGTTATCTAACAATAAAGGGGATGAAAATTGATGGCATGCGTGCTAATTCTGGTGTCAGGGGTGGTGTCAAGGGTGAACATAGTGTAGAGGTTGAACACGCGGATAGTGATTCTTTTCTTAGCTTTGAGACCAATCCTGATAGTGATGGGAGTGGTGGTGACAGTAAGAGTAAGTCATTAAGTCTTGAAACTGAAGATGAAACTGATGGGAAGGGTAATGAATCTAGTGTTAATGATCAAGACAATGTGAAGGTTGAACACATGAAAGGCTATCACTCTAATGATAGCTACAATGCTGGTTCAGACTCTTATGATTTTGTTAGATGTAAGGGCAGAGTGGGAAAATTGTTTGTTCAAAAAATAGGACAGCAAATAATATTAGAGAAATGCCATATGTTCGATAATATCAACCACTTTAGAGATGTGATGAAGGACTATGTGGTACAGGAGGGTTTCAAACTGGTCAGGGATAAGAATAAGAGAAAGAGAGTGACTACCCATTGTGGTGGTGCTGGATGTCCATGGCATATCCACGCGCTCACCAATGCCGGATGGTATCATATTTCAGATCAAGTCAATAATCCCTCAACACAATTATATTGCAAGCCCAAAAAATGCCGAGACCACATCTGTATGGATTGTAAAAAAAACTTAGTGATTGGTTAAGAGAGAACCCACAGATGGCTTTGGGGAGCATGAAGGCTAAATTACTAAGGCAATATTCTATTGAAGCGGCCTAGATGCAACTGTAGAGAGCTAGAAGGAAAGCCATGAATGAAATTGAGGGGAGATTCAAAGATAATTAAAAAAAAAAAAAAACATCCCTAGTATGCTGTTGAGGTAAGGAGACCAATCCTAGTAGTATTGTAAAAATACAATATGAAAGAATACTAGGGGAGCCAATCCACACTTCCTAAGGATTTTTATGACCTATGAAGCACTAATGACAGGCCTACTAAAAATGTGTAGGCCATTTATTGGTTTGAATGGCTAGCATCTCAAAAAGCCATACGGCGAAGTGTTATTGGCTACTATTGCCCTCGATGGGGATGAAAGGATTTTTCCAATTACTTGGGCAGTTGTAGAGACTGAGAATAAGGACAACTAGAGATTCTTCCTTGACAATCTACAGACCTGCATTGACGCTAAGAAGCCATGGACCTTCATGTCCGATGGGCAGAAGATATGCTTTTTTTATGATGAATATGTTAATAATTGCTGATCCTATTTATGTTAGTGATGTTAACCATGTATTTTCTATTTTATATATTTAAAAGGAATTAAGCTCTCGATTTGACAATTCTTCCCAAATGCCACTCAAAGGCAATGTGTCAGACATTTATACAACAATTTCAAACAAGTTCACGTGGGAATTCAGTTGAGAAGTCAATTTTGGGCAACTTCCAAGGCATTTAATGCCAGTGATTTTAAGCAGGCAATGGAGGAGCTAAAAATAGTACACCCTGAGGCACACGATTGGATAATGAAAAATCTATTGGAGTTGTAGGCACTACACAAGCTTAATCCCTTGGTTAAGGTAGATCGTGTAACAAACAATTTTGCAGAGTTGTTTAATAGTTGGATAGGTGACCTATGGGGTAAACCAATTCTTACATTACTCGCTAGCCTATGAAGTAAGATGATGGCTAAGATCCGTAGTAGGTTTGATCAAGCTGCAAAATGGGACGATGGGGTTACTCAAAATACAAAGACCAAGTTGGAGAAGATTAGTCATGAAAGTAGGAAATACAATGTACTGTTTACAGGTGGGGATGAATACGAGGTGGTAGATAGGCAGAAAAGACATGTCATGTATTTGGGTAAAAAGACTTGTTCTTGTGGGGCCTAGGAAATATCGAGTATCCTATGCAAACATAAAACAGCTTGTGCACTGTTAAGGAGAATGAGACTTAATGATCTTGTTGATCCTCATTCTAGTAAAAGCAAGTATATGGAGACATATAGGCATATTATTCACCTGATGATTGACGAGTATATATGGGATAGAGATGTACTTAGAGATCTTATTGAACCTCCAAGACTATGAAAACTGCCAAGCAGGCCAAGAAAAAATAGGAAAAATGAGGAAGATGAGTCTGCTATTGCTACCAGTGAGCAAAGAAAATGGCACAACATAAAGTACATGACTTGTGGGCAGATGGGCCACAACAAGAGGACATGCCAACAAGCTCCAGTTAAGGTAAAACATTATTCGGTTAATTTTGGCTCATAACAAGTTTTATTATAGTTTGTTTAGCAATTATTTGCTTAATGACATCAATGTTGTTAGCTTGTAACAGAAGCACAAAGCAACAGCAGGCAGCAGCAACACTAGGCCTACTAAATTGCAAGTAGTCAGGACATACGCAGCAGCAGCTCCACAAATAGCTAGACCACCAACAACATCAGTTCTGGAAGTAGTAACACCTCACCGCAAACAGCAACACCTCTACCGTAGCCTTCTCAATCTTCAGCAATCTAACTTTCTTTGATAGTTGAAATCAGTTGATATTGTGATTTTGTAACTAGTTTAAATTAGTTGGAACTGAAACTTTTGCAAATATACATGTACCAGCTAGTACACAAGTTTTTTTTTTTTTGGTACAATGGTACATTAGTACAAGCTTTTGCTAGGGTTTTGGTATACATGGAACAAGGTAAAGTTTGGTATAGGAACCCACTGAAGGTTTTTGAATAGTTGGCAAAATATGGGAATGAATATTGTTTTATGTGAGTAGTGGGAAAAGGATGGGAGTGAACATTAGTTTTGTCAATATTCCAAACTGTTTACAGTAAGCAGCAACTATATTTGGATATTTTAATGTTTATGTTTATGTTTATGTTTAACTAGCAGTTGTTTTATATTGTGTTTTACCTATATTTGGGAGTATTTTATGTTCTACCAATTAAGGGATTGTAACCGAAAGTGTGTGTTTTAATCACTCATAGAGGTGTTTTATATTTTATCATATATATTCAAGCACTTATATTCTACCATTGATGTTTGCTATTTGCTATGTGAAATTATGGGAATTGTTGATGTTTTGTTTTGTTGTTTATCAGTTAAGCCAAGAGAATTGTTGTTGTTTTGTTCTATTGGTATAATTGAGCAATTGAGCTCATTGGAGGATCGTGGAAGAAGTGATGCTCTTTAGGATAAAACTTGTAGCAATTGAGCATGTCTGTAAATTCATACTAAAAACTTAACAAATTTAAAATTAATAACAACGGTTCCAAATTCAAAAATAATTAAAATTTAAGTATCTAGTTGTAAATAAATTTATAAGTTACAAGTATTTTATATATTTTAATTCTTCATATTTTGCAAATAACAATCTTCAGTTACTATATTCTTAGGAAATAAATTCATACTAAAAACTTAACAAATTCAAAATTAATTACAATGGTTATAAATTCAAAAGTAATTAAAATTTGTGTATCTAGTTATATATAAATCTATAATTTACAAGTATTTTATATTTTTGAAATTTTCAGATTTTGAAAATTACAATATTCACTTACCATATTCGTATGGAATAAATTCATACTAAAAACTTAACAAATTCAAAAATAATTACAGGGGTGGTTCTAAATTCAAAATAATTACAACGGTGGTTCACATTTTCACAAAAATTAGTTGAATTCACATACTACAAACTAGCCAATTTAGTAATGATTGTTTATAACAATTCAATCTTCTACCACGAAAAATTACAAGAGTACTACAAAATATGATCAAATTAGTTTTACTAATATTACAATCAATAGAATAAAAATCATTCACATGATGATTAGAATTGAAACTAGCATAAGCTTTACAACTGCTTGGCTAGTTTCCAAAATCTGGAGTCTTATAAGAATCCCTCTAAATTCATCCATTACATCACGAGCCATGGATTCATTCCCGTCACTTGCTTGCTTGAATTGTCTTACTTTATTCATCGGTGGTGGAGCTCTACACTAGGCAAAAGAATTACATTCTCTCTTAGCACATTGAAAATAAAGCTTCCCTGGGTTCTTCACTGACTCTGATATGCCAACAGTAGCCCTTTTCCCATACCTACAATGCCTGTTCCAATACCTGTATCCCGAGCTACTAGCTTCAGTGCTGTTTATTGACATATTACTATCATAGGATAATTGTGTTAGACAAGACAAAAAAACTCACTTCTCTGGACTAATTATCAACAAATTGAACAATTAACAATTACTGAAAAAAGCCAATTTGACATTTTATCAAACATCTGTCAATGATCAACAAATTGGGTAATCGGCGTTCCTTTTCACCACAACCCAAATTTTCCTTCTCGCTGTCAATGGGCAAGAACAACCAAATGTACAACGAAAATAAGAAAAAATTTAACCTTTCGAATTGAAGGAAAATTGAACTTATTTTTGTGAATTTCTTTGTTTTTTTTAATGCTAATTTCTTATACAAACCCATTTTCATATGTCATTTTCTGCTTTAATTAAGGTTTTGATTTTTTTAGTGTTATTTCTTATAATCACAAGAAAAACTAAAACGAAATGCACAAATAATGAACAAATGTTACAAAGGGAGAACTATTACTGTACCTACAAGCTTTGTCCCCCCCCCCCCCAAAAAATGAAAAAACCCTAATGGAAATGAAGGGGCTGACAAAGAGAGAACCAACGAGAACTAGTCAATGGAAAAATGGACCACCTTCGCCATTCTTTTTCGTTGTCTAGATATTTCGTCGTCCAAATGGCCCTCCTTCAAAATCCTTATAGTCATTATAGGTGCAGATAGATGCAAAGCTATGGGAGGACCTTCTAGTTCCAAGTCAAGTGAGTTATTTGGGTTATTTAGTCCTTTAAAATATACAAAGGGTAGAGTTGGTATGTTAATTATTATTTTTTTTTTTTTTTTGCTAACGTCATTATTTAAACCGAAACTCTAACAGTATATTAACAGAGGGGGTGGGGTGAGTAACATTTCAAAATAAAGGGTTTTTGCTAATTTGAAATGTTAAGGGGGTCTTACGTGTAATAACCCAAATGCTAAAGGGGTCTAGATGTAATTACTCCTATTATCAAATCTTGAGTAACTTTTGTTCACTAACGTTTATGTTTATTATTTTTTATATTTATAATTTTTAAAAGTTAATTATAGAAACGTATTTATTAAACATATTTTTATTTTTTATTTCTAAAATAATAAAAATTTAAACAAAAAAGTTAAAAAAAAAAAAGATATTTTTACTCTTGTTTTTTTTTTCCATTATAAGCATTATGTTAATTTTAAAACTTTGTCCATTTTTATTGCATCAATCATATTTAAAAGAATTATTTTATTTGAATATTTTATGAAAATAAAATTATCTTTAATAAACAATATAGTTAATTAAAGTTAATTTAATTAATAGGAGGAAATTGGACCGGTTTGGGCGTTAGAACAAAAGTCTACATAAATTAACAAGTTGTGCCAAGCTCGCCTCCCAATTATTGACCATCACATCCAAACAAAAAATGGGCTACTTCTGGGGTCAGGGAGAAACCCGTAGTCGCAACCCATGAGTGTGCACTGGGTGAAACCCACTCCGTGGCCTTAGCCGGCAAAAAAAAGGGGCTACTTGACCTTGCAAATTGTGGCATGAAATATCTAGGATCTATTCGGTGACGTTGCTATTTAATTATTTATTTATTTTTATATTTAATTATTTATGTATTTTGATTTTTATTTTTATTTTGTGTTGTCGTTTTTTTTTTCATGAAATAAAAACGGAAACTTTGTTTGCAAATGTACTTTTGTTCACAGAAGTTAATTTTTATTTTTAATAAAGTATTTAAATTAACTGATTTTTAAAATAATTGAATTTAATAAAATATATTTCATATTAATTTAACTAAAATAAATTAAATATTAATTTAATTAATTAAACAAGTTTAATTTAATTAAAATAATTTAATTACATAAAAACAAATATATCAAATATAATTTAATTATATTTTTTATTAAAAGTAATTTAATAAAATATATTTCATGTTACATTATTGACATTTATAATTTCATTAATGTCACTGCTACGTGCACATGCACACGTGCTTGTGAGAGTTTTTGATATCCCACACACACACGCACACCTTTGACGAATATCTTTTCTCAACTTGACATTTATAATTTCATTAATGTCACTGCTACGTGCACATGCATACGTGCTTGTGAGAGTTTTTGATATCCCCCCCCCCCCCCACACACACACACACACGTATATGATGACAGTGAAATTTCACCCCCCCCCCCCCCACACACACACACACACGTATATGATGATAGTGAAATTTCATGGTTTTCGATCTGAGTTTTCGAATGGATGATCCATAAAAAATAATGAGATCTATTCGTCAGAAACATTAGTGTGGTTTCTACTAAAAATTCTCCGACAACAAAGTCAGCAGAAATCAAAATATAATTTAGTAGAGTAATAACAGAGTTCTTATAACATACATGTCAAGATAATTTCCTCCCCTATTTATAAGAAGCTCCAGCAAATTAAAAAATAGAAGCAAATTGGGATTCCTCCCTAATTTACAATGATTTTTCCATTCGGATAAAGACAATGTGAAATTTTTATCAATCCTAAAGTTTCTTACCTAAATTGATAATTCCAAATTAACAATTATAGCACAAATTCCGTGATTACGATCAAAAAGATTTTATAAACGAGCCTAAGTTTAACTCGACACCTAACAGCCCGAACTATTGAGATCGGTTCGAACCAATTTGACCTTCATAGCTCGGAGGGTCAACTCGGCTTCCTTTAGGGACTTTCTTCCAACGATACTGAGGGACATTTATGTCATTCTGGTCAAGCTCGGAAATCTCCATCATCAATATATATATTATATATACACACAAACACACACTTGTTTCTTCATTTAACTGATTAATATGTTTAAATCCAAAGTGGACAAAACAAAACATCATTTACAGAGCCCAAAAAGGGGACAGATTTGAATATGAAATTAGATGGCCATGCACCCTGAACAAACCAATCCTACTAATTATAAACTTGAACATGAACACCGCCAAATCACCACGTACCCCTGCAAATTAAGTTTTGAAGAAATGGGAACTGCATCCATAGACCTGGCAAAATGACTCCACTAAGGTGAGCCCCAATGCAGAAAACAGTGAGACCCTTCCAAGAAGCATACGCCCACTGCACCATCCGATTCTTTGTCTTCACCTTATCCCATTGTAATATTTGTTTGCGCCCACAATGGCCTTCTCTATATTGCTCTCAGTTCTCGGCCTGTCTCCGTATTTACTCATGCTATTGAAAAGGAGGGCAACCTCATCGTTACTCAGCTCACTTCTGATGATTTTCCAACTCTTAAGAAGGGCGACATCCTCGGGAGAATCCACAATTCCACACATCAATTCTGTGTATTCTTCGAGAATGGGTGCCTCCGAGTATTGAGAGGCGGCCCCAAATGCCACCAAGTTTCTCAATACAATTTCAGTGTTGGCATTCACTTTGAGCACGGGGAGGTACAGAATAAGCCCCTTCTCATCAAATCTGATGTCTCTGATGCCCCCTTGAGTGGGCATAAATCCTACCTTTGCTTGATGAATCAGTTGCGTCACCGAAGGAATTTTGATCTCCACCACAGGGTTTTCTTCGTCGGGCTTTTTCTCGCCTCCTCCACAAATCCTTGTTACAATTTCTATTACGGATTTGATCAGAACCGGAATTCTCCCCGCAAATTTGGCTACTTCCTCCAAAACTTTTCCTATCTGATCCAAAAGGCCACACCATTGTTCCAGTGTGGGAAATTCTTGTTGCTGATGATTGTTCCTTCCATCATTGGAACTAGCCGCTTTCTCTCCTCTATGACCATGATCAGAAACAATACCATTTTTCGCGATCTGCTGATACAAAGCATCCAAAAAATGCATGCTGTGGTCGAAAAAATCATCTAATTGATCACCAGGAGGACTATTTGTGTCAAAGGGGGAGACTAATTCACAGAAACTAGACCAAATCGCAAACACCTTTCCAAATTTACCATCTCTTTCTTCTTCCTCGGGCGATGAAATCAAGCACAATAGCTTCAAAAGAACAAGTGGGAATTGGTTCTGAAGCATCATTACATCTCCAATGACATCAGCTTCCGTCACCTTCCTAGCTGCAAATACAAAACCCGACCTCTCATCCATTTTTGCACCTCCTCCCGCAATGCCCTGGACAAACTCGAGCAAGAACAAACCATCAACGGCTATGATTGTTGCCAGTGTATCGCCGTCGAGGTCCAAGTACTTGTGATAGCACGAGCAGATGGTGGGCTCGTACCCCGCCAGTTCACGAACAATTCCTTCGAATTTGAGACTAGGACTCGAGTGGCAATTCTCCAGATATTTCGCGATTACAGCAAGCTTGAACCTCTGCAATTCTTGGAGGTCCGGCTTTAAGTGGTGGTAGGGTCCCACTCCCAATAGCTGAGGGATATAAGACTTCGGTTTGAATTCGATTAACCTCTTGGGGACATGTAAAATGCAGACACGTACGTCTTTCTGCTGAGGATTGAGCTCGTTCTCTACCACCTTCTTCACTTTGTCAACCCATCTCCTATGGTCCAGCTGGGGAAAAAGCTCCAGCTGATCAGGATTGAGCTCGTTCTCTACCATCTTCTTCACTTTGTCAGCCCATCTCTTCTGGTCCAGCTGAGGAAAGAGCTGCGGCTGAGGATTGTGCTCGTTCTCTACCATCTTCTTCGCTGCGGCTGCCCTTCGGTTGAATCTCTCCAGGCCCGGCTTCGCCATTGCTGTTTTGTTGTCCCATGATCATCTGTCTTGATGATTGGTGGAGCTCTGCGTTAAGTTTATTGATCCAGTTGAGAAATTCTTTCTCCCTGGAGCTCGATGTGTTAGAGGCCATTGTTGGTTTGGAAATTTGGTAACCATGGGTAATGGGAATTTATGTGTTTTTCTGGTCACTTGTTTGTGTGTGCGCGGGTGTATGTAAGATATAGTGGTGGAGGAGAAGGCAGCAGTCTAACTGAAAGAAATTAAAAATTTATGGAAGCTTTTAATTTTTTTTTTTTTTTTTTTTTTTAAGATTCGGGCTCCCGTACGGAGCCGTTAATACAACGAATCATGCACCGACCGGCCCATGCCTCAACGGCTAGATAATTTTGATTTCTGGCTGACGTTGACTAGCAATTTGTTGATTTCGGGTCAAGACTGGTTGGTCGATTATTACAATCATTTGCCGCCATGCCATTTCGGTATTATCTTCTTTTAAATATTTTCTTATAAATTAACATCTTTCCTTTTCTAACATGACGACAGAATACGTGCGATCAATAATGGAAATTCCCCTTATTATCCCATCAATCTAAATTATTTTGTTTATCAAAAAATAATGAAAATTATTTTGTAAAAATATTTTAACTAATTTTAGTTAATTTTTATTTTGGATAATTTATTCGGTAAATTAAATAAAATTCAGAATTGATTTTTCATCGACTTTGTGATCATTTGGAAGTGAACAATGTGAATATCTCAAAGTTACTATAATTTCAGGATTCTTGCAGTTTATTATTTTATTAGTAGGGCTTGGATCATTCGCTTTGAATACTTAATTGTAATTGATTGGTATCTTCAACAGTAATTCGACTAAATTCTTTGTTTCTTTGGTGTGGGTTTTAGAAACCTTATCTAAGGTTTGTGTTGAGGTAGTACCAGAGCTACAACATTTAGTTTGGGTTGAACCATATATTAAGGTCGCTTTGTTTTTATCTCTGTCAAGCAGTATCAGATTATTTTTGTGATTTAATGAAACCAACGACGATTAAGACCGCAAGCTTCCTAGGCTTATGGGAGTGTTTGGAATTTTGGAAAAATTATAAAAAAAAAAAATCAAAAATTAGTATTGAATAATATAAATGTGACACATGGTGCAAGCTAATCGAAAAATTTAGAAACGTTAAAAGCTTTTAAAAAATTTTTAAACTCTAAACTGAACCTATGTATTTGATAAAATCTTGTTGGAAGGTAAGCGCCCGAGGGCCCTAACATTAAGCAATGTTAGGTCGTGAGACAGCGGATGCTGGTCGCACATTTCAATTTTTTTTTTTTTTTCTCTCTTCTATTTGGTTAAAACAGGCGATGCAAGTTTTTTTTTTTTTTTTTTCTTTCAGTTTGCTTTCTTTTTTTTCTCTAGCCTTATTCGCTTTTTTTTTTTCTTCTTATTCGCTGTTTGGCAAACTGAAAGAAAAAACAAAAAAAACAAAAAAAAAAAAAACTTGCATTTAGTAGCTACTAAGACCTTGTTAGACAACGCTGTCTTTTTTTGTTGTTGTTTTTCTATTGTCGTTTTCTATTTTTTGTTTTCTGTTGCCGTTTATTTTTTTTGAAATAAAAACTAAAACTGCGTTTGGAAATACAAGTTTGTTTATAATTACTAATTTTTTATTTTAGAAAATATTTAATTTTATTAGTTTTAAAAAATTAATAGAACTTAATAACATATATTTTATATTAATTTAATTTAATTAATATAATTAATTAAATTAATACAGTAAATTATTTATTAAAATAATTTAATTCAATAATATAAAATATATTAAATTATTTATTTATTAAAAA
Source organism: Vitellaria paradoxa (assembly GCA_019916065.1). Classification (NCBI taxonomy): domain Eukaryota; kingdom Viridiplantae; phylum Streptophyta; class Magnoliopsida; order Ericales; family Sapotaceae; genus Vitellaria; species Vitellaria paradoxa. The sequence goes on along the minus strand of CM034241.1, from coordinate 34,222,497 downwards.
TAATTTAATAAAATATATTTTATTAAATTATTTTAATAAATAATTAAATGAATTTAATTAATCATTAATTATTTATTAAAATAATTTAATAAATATATTGTATATAAATTAAATTAAATAAATCATAAATAATTTAATTTAATTATGATATTTATTTAAAATAATTTAATAATTATTATTAAATTAAATTAAATTTTAATGTAATTTAATTATTTATTATTAATTATTAATTATTTTATATTAATTTAATTATTAAATTAAATAAATTAATTATGATATTTATTTCAGATAATTATTTATTAAAAATAATTTAATTTAATTTATATAATTAATTTAATTTATTGAATTTAATTATATTATTTATTAAAATAACTTACTTTAATAAAATTTTGAATAAAATAATTTATTTTTATGTAATGTACAAAATAGACAAAGTTTTAAAATTGACAAAATATTAGCAATAGAAAAAAAATCAGAGTGGAAATATCTTTTTTCTGTTTATGTTTTTCAATTTATGTTTTCATTTTTTTTGGAAACTAAAAAACGAAAACAGGTTTATCAAACATGTTTCTGTTGTGAGTTTACAAAATTTTAAAAACATAAACAGAAAAATAGAAAATAGAAACGTTGCTAAATGAGGCCTAAAAGATTAGCTTTTTTTGTGTTTAGGAAAAAAAAACCAACTTTTTAGTATTTATCTTTTTAACTTTTTTTTTAATTTGATATTTTTGTCTTTTAATGTTTAAAGAAGCTTAAAAATGTAAGATGGTAAATTTGTTCATTTAAAAAAAGAAGTCAAAAAATTAGTAGTTTGTAGCCGAACTATCAACTTTTTCCCAAATACAGCCCTCAACGTCAATTAACCCAATAATTCTTCTTTTTCTTTTTTTTTTAAAGAACACGGTTGAAATAATAAAAATATTTTTGAGTTATTGGATAATATATTAATTATATTGAATATTAAAATATTTAAAAATAAATTTTTTAATATAAACTAATGTATTATAATAAAAATTCAATTATCATATAATTTTAAAATATTTTTACAAGAATATATCTAAAATATTTAAAAATAAATTTATCAATATAATTTAAAATATTAAAATAAAATTTTAATTATTGTAAATATAAGTATTTACATATGTCTCATTGAAATCACACAAAAAATATTTTTTATTAAAAAATAAATTATACTAATAAATTTTTTTAAATTTTTTAACAATTGTTATTTCAATTATTATCAAAAATTTAGATAATTAATGTAAAAATAATTATTATAAAAAATAATGATTAACCTGCATGAATATTTAAATTAAACTTAAATTAAAAAAAATTATGAAGACTATTTTCTTATGGTAAAAATCAAAATATTTTAATAAATTGATTGAACTAAATTTTTATTTAAAATATAGATAATTACAATTGAATTAAAAAAATCTACTTATAACACGTGAATTTTTCATATTATAAAACTTAAGATTAAGCGATTCTCTTTAGAATCTCTTAAAATATTTTTTTTATTATAAAAAATTAAATTATAATGACAAATTATTTTCTCTTTTAAATATTTTAACAAAAAATTATATGATTTCCATGACACATATGTAAATACTCTAATTTTTACAATAGTTAAATTTTTATATATATTTTAAATTATCTTTATAATATTTTAAATTATCTTGATAAATTTTATTTTTAAATATTTTAAAAATATTCATGTAAAAATATTTTAAAATTATATTGATAACTAAATTTTTTTATAATATTGTAATTTTTATTAAAAATTTATTTTTAAATATTTTAATATTCAATATAATTAATATATTATCCAATAACTTAAAAATATTTTTATTATTTGAACCACTTTCTTACAAAAAAAAAAAAAAAGATTGGTTGGGTTGATCGTTTGGGGCTGTGTTTGGAAAAAAAAAGTTAAGAAATTTTTTGATTTTTTTAAAATAACTAAATTTACGATCATACATTTTAAATTTCTTTTAAACATTAAAGAGAAAAAATATTAAATTAACAATAAAAACTAAAAAGACAGCAACTAAAAAACTAATTTTTTTCCTTCTCCTTCCCCCCAAAAAGATCTAAACTTTTTAATAATTAGTTAATAGTCAACTACCAAAAAAAAAAAAATTACTATCTTATATTTTAAACTTCTTTTAAACATTGAAAGGCAAAAATCAAATTAAACAAAAAAAAAGTAAAAAGATAGTTACTAAAAAATTAGTTTTTTCCTTCCCAAGCACAAAAAAGTTAATTTTTTAATAGTTAGTTAGTAGGTAACTACAAAAAAAAAATAGCTTTTTTTTCCAAACTCAGTCTTATTCGCCATGTTCGAAGCGAACTTTAAAAAAAAAGGAAAAAAAAAAAAAGAAAAACTCGGCGTCGCCTGTTCGAACCAAATAGAAGAGAGAAAAAGAATTTTTAAAATGTGCGGGCAGCCAAAAAATAAAAAAAGTTGCTTCGCCTGTTTGAACCAAATGGAAGAGACGTAATGAATTTTTAAAATGTGCGGCCAGCATCCACCATTTACGAGTTAATATCGCTTATCGATGTTAGCCCCGCTTCCCATGGGAAGAGCTCAAAGAGTTTGTCCATGGCAAAGTTAGAGCATTTCATGGAAAGGTTCGAACTGTACTTGATAATTTGATTTAAATTCCTACCCATATCAGAGTTTTCCAACAATTTGATATGACGATAAACAATCAGGTTCGCGAGTGTTCTGGGGATGTTGATCGAACCCTAAAGAGAAGATTAAGTAAATTATTCGAGATAAGTTTAGAGATTTATATAAAGAGAGCGAACTATGTTTGTTGATTTGAATTTAAATAAGCAGGCTAGTGTGTTTGTGGAGATTATAGAGTTAGACATCTTGGATACAATTTAACTTGCTGCAATTGGATCATCATAGACAACTTCTCTTCTCAATAAATCTTGTGAATTCGAACAAGGTGATGAAGAATACAAATTATTTTTTAAAAGATGTTCTAATCAATTCTAGGTAATATTTACCTTTGACATATAATTAATCACTAGAATAAAATCCAGAATTAATTTCCATCAATTCAATACTTTAAGAAAGTCAATAATTGGTTCTATAAATCTCAATTTTGAGTGCGTTTGGAGTAACAAAAATTAAGATAAAATGAAATAAAAGTGAGATAATTTGTAAGTTTGTAATTCGTAAGATATAAAAAAGTGAATAACTTTTAGAGATTTTTAAAATTTTTAAAATTTTTCAGCGATTTTTAAACCAAACGCACCCTTCATAATTTTAGTAATTTCGAATTTCTTGTAGTTTTTTATTTTATTATTAAAGTTAAAATCTTTCTTTTTAAATATAGTTATTATAGCCACTTGAATCTTTAATTAACTTAAATTTAAATAATGTTGATAAGTTTAAAAATTAAAATTCTATTTTTTGAATTTTTTTTGGTGGCTTTCAGAATTTCTATTTAGGGTTTGCATTTAACTAATATGAGAATTAGCCATCATTAATTTGACATCAACCTATCTTCATTTTCGTTCTGCATTATAATTAATAACTTATCATATTACCCATGACAGTTGGCATCATTTTAATTTTGGCGGCCTTTAATGAAAAATTACAATAATAATAATAATAATATATATAGTAGTAGTAATGGAACAAATTACAATTATAATTTTTATCACTACATCAAAATGCGTTTTTTAGTAATAAAATTTATTAGTTATGAACTATAATATATTTATCACAAAAATTATCATTCAGCATTAACGTCACACCATTTTTTATTTTTTATTTTTTATTTTTTGGTGTGTGAGTGTATAATTGTAACGAAAATATTATTATTAAAATATTTTTAGTAATAAGATTTGTTATTAAATTCTGCTAATTGCCATCTTAGTTAGTGTATTTTACCACATCAATACCATGGCAAATTGGCGTTACAAACTATTTCAAATTTACACTTTCCAGGCGCCAAATTTTCAGATGAAAGTAACGGTGCAAGGGATTCTGATGAAATAAATAAATAAATAATAAAATTGGAAAAATCTAAAATATCCCCCTTGAAATTCTAATATTTACAGAACGCACACTACATGGCTAGCTATAGTATTAATGTTGAACTAAACAAAATGAAAAGAAAAAAAAAAATACGACATTTCCCATAAGATGCCTCCGGACTAGCATATGTACATCCGAAATAAAATTAAATTGTTTATTTTAATTCAGTTTTAACTATTTTAGTTCAATAAAATAAACATTTTAAACATTGTTATTATTTTAATAGTAATTATTCTTAATTTTAATAAAATAAATTTTTTTAATATGTATCTATTATTTATTGAAATTTATATGTTATATTTATATATTTTCAAACATAGTTACTTTTAGAAATATTAATACATATATTTACTAATTTATAAATATATAAATTTAAGGGGTGGGATATTTACACTCCTCCATTAGGTTTCTACACACCATAAACTTTAATGAAAAAAACTAATGTGCAATACAGAAAATTAATGAAAGAGTATATTTATCATTTCCTAATTTAAAATATTTATGTAAAGCATAACAATTAAATGAGTAATTAGTAATATAAACAAGTGAAAAAATTAATAAATTAATTGTAGTGTAATTCTTATGATAAAAGATACACAATATCATAATAAATATATTTATATATTAGTATTAAAGGTGTAAATGTAATTTTATAATATTGAATTGGTTAATGGTGTTTTTTCTATGAGAAGTTTAACAGAAAAAGTTAAGTTGAATGTAAGCACATGGGGCATGACAAGGGCACTTATCGAGTGTCGGAGAGCGAAGCGTGGCATGTTGTCCTAGATTCCTAGCATTTCTGTGAAGCGTATCCCTTTATATATGTATTTTGAACTTTTTTCAAGGTGCCAAGAGCAGACATTGTTTGGGGTCAAGGACTCATAATGGACTTTCCAAGTTACATGGGACATGACATGCCTCTTGACATTACTGTTGACATTCTCAACCATGTTAGCAACGACTTCTAGCATGTCAATCTATTGGTCATTTTCTGAGAGATGCCTAAAGTGTGCATTATCACCTCGAACAAGTATGCCAAAGGCACTTATCGAGTGTCGGGAGATGTGATGTAAATATACAAAATTAAAATCATAAAATGTAAGTGAAACGAATTCATGATTTTATTTATCTTACTTAGCCAAAAAAAAATGAACCCATGATTAAACACAAGTAATCTTAACCGTCTAGGCTTTAGATGGCGATTTCATGGTAAGCAACGCGTAGGATGGTTGATGTGCACAGTACCGATGTGAGATCACGCGGATTGAGTTTGGCATTCACTTTCATAAAGTAGTACTTCAAGCCATCCCAACTCTTCCCACCACAAGGGTACTTTGGTAAAAGCAAGAATTAGCAATAATGTATAAAAAGGCCATCAATCAATCCCACTCAAAAAACGTAGACCTGGAACGCCAAAGATCGCAGCTCAAAAATACTATAAATACAAACTCTCTCTCTTCCCCTTTCCTCACCAGAGGAACATCAAGAGAGACACTATGTCACGGTCCAGATCAAACCCATTGTTTTTATCCTCCTTTCTCTCTTTATCTCTTCAACCTTCTTCTCCTTTTCTCATGGAACTTCCATCTTCACATACTCCCGGCATTCACCTATTCCAGGTACCATCTCACACATGCAGCCAACCACACACACACATATTAATGTATATAAGATATATCATATATGTCTACATAGTTATCACACTGAATTTTTCTTGGTTCTGTTATTTTGTGGGCTTTCTGCTTATGATTATTGGTGTACAGTGTTTGCTCACGAGAGAAAGCTTAGTAAGATGGTTGAATCGGATACGAAGAGAGACATGGGAGAAACTTCGAACAAGTCCATAAATCTTATTCTTGCAGCCAAAAGGACGCACAGAAGAGACCCCCTTGATGGGTTTAAGTTCTATACTGGTGGGTGGAATCTCACAAATCCACACTATCTCTATGTGAGTCCTTCAACCTCAAAATCAATTTTTTACCATTGTCTAGTTCTTCTATGATTTCTGGAACCAATTGTACCATCTGGGTATTGCTTGTTACCTCATATGATTCCATTTTTTTATTGTTCGCATATGTATGTAATCCAGGTTGTCTTTGCTTTTGGTGTACAGAGTATAGTCGTGATCAATGATCAGCCATTAACTACTATGTTGCTTTTGTCCATTGGGACATTTTGCATCTGCGGTTGCTTGTTTTTTGTAAATCAGTTATCTCATTTGGGCTTTCTTGTTTTGGAGATGTTGTGATGTTCTCGAATCAGTGATCAACTGTTATCTGTTAATCCAATTTATATGATTATGGGTTTGGGCTTCTTGAGGTGGGTTTTTGAGTTTTTGAAATTCTAAATTAGTTTGTTTCCTGTGGTCTTTATCCAACTATATTAATTGTGAAATTTTGAATAATAAGTTGCTTGTGGCTAATATGGGTCGTTTAGTTCTTGATTCTGTTCTTATCTTGTAGTGATTTATGTGTGATTGTTGTTGATCAATTTAACCAATTTTCCCTTCCCTCATTTTTATTTGACAAACTCTCCCTTAAAAATGTACTTGTCCTAATCGCAGTCCACGGCTTTTTCTGCGGCTCCCCTGTTCCTCATTTCTGTAATTTGGCTCGTTGTATTTGGGCTATGCTTGTGTTGCATCTGTCTGCGTACCTGCTGTTGTTTCTGTTGTAGGCGAGAGCCTTATGGATACTCTCGAACTGCCTATGCTCTCTCCCTTATATTCCTTACACTCGTCACCGCTGCTGCAGTGTAACTCTCTATTTCCCCCTCTCTCTCTATATATATACATGTGTGTTAAATCATTACTTTGTGACTTCTTCAATGTTGTTTGTTGCAACTGCAGAGCTGGAAGTGTGTTTTGTTACACTGTTGAGGAGAAGTTTCAGACAAGCACCGTGAATGTATTGAGCTATGTTTTAAGCGAGGCAGACAAGGTAGTCCAAAACCTGAGGGCCGTGTTTAATTATCTTTTCGCGGCGAAGAAGATTGGTATGGGGCAGATATCATTACCCCCGAATACAAACCAATATAGATGGTTTGCAAAGAGATATCAATGGCATCGCCGACAATATTCACAACATAACCGGGAAGAATTCAAAAGATATACAACATTTCCTAGATCCTATGTAATTTCCGGCTCTTCCTCTTCTTTTAATGACTGTAATATTGTCGGATTTTTGGTTATGATCTATTTCCAACCGGTTGCATTGCAGGAGAATCACCCTGATTTATGTCACTGCTACTATGCTCCTTTTGGCGTTACTCGGATTTGTAAGTCTAAATTCCTTCAATCCAATGCATATATTCTATGTATGTCTGACCTGTTATATCTTATTTCAATTTCCAATGTTGTTGGTGCTTACTGGTTGCAGTATTTTCCATTCTCGGATTGCAGTGTCTTGTGTTCTTGTAAGTAGGATATGATTCTCAAATATTTTGATACTTGGATTGTCTTCAGTTGGAAGCACAAAACTGTGTTTTTAGTTCAGGTAACTGCTGATCGAATGTTTGTGTCATGGATTAATTGCAGATTACTGGTCATTGGGTGGGTTGCTGTTGCGGGAACATTTACTTTGAGCGGCTTGTTTCTCCTTGTTCACAAGTATGTTTACTTTGCTGAAGGCTCGTTCAGTTGTTCAGCTGAAACTGATGTCATTGCTTATGTGGATCTCTTACAGCTGCATTTAAATTACAATTCAGCCTATGTATACATTGAATATTGACTTCAGGCGTATTCTTTTTATATCTCCCGAATTTGTTACGTGACTTCAGTCGTATTCTTTTTAACTTATTCTAAACATCTCTGTTTTTATGGCATTTAAAAGGGAATTTCTGATTCATTTGATTCCTGCGTCAAGTAGATGAAAGTGTCAAAACGAATTTGTGAAAACATTTAGATTCCATGGCCGCTGAGACTTTACATACAAGGAGATCACCTTTAGAAGATTACATTTGACCAATAAATAAAATAAACTTTGCCTTATTTGCCTGTGTATTTATCTAAAGGATATTTCAATTCCAATTAAGGGTGATACCGATCCGGTTTGGTCCGGTTTGGATTATTTATGAGACCGGATCGGATTTTCGGTTTGAAAATTTTCAAAACCGGAACCGGTTGATATAATTCGGTTTCGGTTCAATCGGTTTCAGTTCGGTTTCGGTTCGGTTCAAGTTTCAATCCAGTTTTCATTGTAGGCTACAATTTGAGCCAAGCCCAATATAAAAAATTCAATTCTGCCTAATATATTAAAAAACTTATAAAAATTACATTAATGTAGGTTTTAAGTCCATTATGAACCCAAAAAATATTTTCACCTCTAGCCTAATTTCCAGCCATGGCTCAGTTTCCTCCACTGTGACATTGTAAGTAATTGATAGGTATTGCCCGGTGGTAAAATCATCACTTGAAAACTCTGAAATTTTGAGTTCGAGTCCCAACCACTATATTTTGTTACACACTTGTATTATAACCGGTTCGGTCCGGTTCAATTCAGTTCTAAAAACTCTCAAAACCGAAAACCAACTAGTTTCCAAAAATTAAAATTTTTAAAATCGAAACCAGACTAGATTTAAAAAAATCGGTTTACAAAATCCGATTCGGTCCAATTTTTTCGATCGGTTTTTTATAACACCCCTAATTCCAATATCATTAAACTCTTTCAATGTGTTCCTTCTTATAATCTGTTAACGTGGTTGTTGTTCAAAGAAACTTCATTTTGTGCTTGAGAAGTTAGATTTTCTTCACCAAGTTTCTCTGCTGCTTTTTTCACATTTCTGAACAAAAATCTTCTTATATTATTGTTTCGCCTTCTACGCCCAGTGCAGTAGCAGACACCTGTGTCGCGGTGGACGAGTGGCTTCAAAACCCGACTGCCAATTCGGCTCTTGAAAACATAATCCCTAGAGCAAACGATCGATTCGCAGAAGGAATATTGACGGGAACCAATAAAGTCACCTTTTCGCTCGTCAATGTAACCAACACTGCCATCACCAAAGTCTACAATGCTGATATCCCTCAAAATGCTCTGTACTTCAATCGATCCGGCCCGCTAGTACCTCTCCTTTGCAACCCATTTAATTCCAACCTCACACGTCGGCAATGCGCAGCCGGTGAGGTCAACTTCAACAACGCAACAGAGGTATGTGTAAAACAGAGAGGGCTGCAGTGCCTTTTGCACTTCAGTTAATACTTCGCACTTTTGACGCTGAAGTGCAAAGGCACTGCAGCCCTTCTATCTCTCCATTGTAGCTTTTGCAATTTGAGTAAAGCAAAGAAAATGGTATTTAATTGATTATTTGGATTTTGCTTCCCTTTTCCCTTCTTCAAGCAGGTATGGAGAAACTACGTGTGTCAGGCTTCGGCTTCAGGGAACTGTACGACAACTGGCCGGATTACTCCCAAGGACTTCACGGAGCTGACTGCCTCGCTGAACACCAGCCACGGCTTGTACCGTTACGGTCCGTTCCTCGTTGATCTAGTCGATTCCACTTACGTGAAGGAAGCATTTTCTGATATAAGCGAAAATTATTGTCCCGGGATGAGGAAATCTACGAAATGGACGTACGTCGGATTCACGCTACTCTCTGCTGCCGTGTTGCTGGCGTTGATCTTGTGGATAGTCTATGCGCGGCAGAGGAGGTATCGAAAATACACCAAAAGGATTAATGGGTAGTCCCTGTGGATGCAGAAAATGACGTCTCATATATATATATATATATATATATAAATTACTACCTGAACAACTTCTTTTAATTTCGGTGATGCAATTAAAATAGACCATCTTCCACTTTAGTTTTTGCGGCAGTCTCCAAGAACTCTTTCTATTTTTATCTATGTTGGGAATGTTTGGGAAAGAAGAAAATGGAAAGAAAATGATAAAAAGATCACCTTGAACCCGATTCGAGGTGACTCAATTCTCCTTGAGAAATTATTCTCCAGAATTTTCCATTCATAACCTTCTTTACTTGAGCATAGTCTGTATATATATATTTTCTTGCTGACAAGCATAACTAATTTCTCTAATATAATCTAGCGGATTTCTTTTCTGGGCGTAGTTACGAACTGGGTCTTTCTTTGGGCCACTCTTACAGTTACTTCTATGGGCCTCTGTTGGAGCAGACCCAATATTTATCAACCGACCCACGTATCTACTTGTGTTGAAGCCAATGGAGGGTCCAACATAAAGACGGTTTATTATTTTCCTTTTTGCTGAGTCACTCTCCTTCCAAATCCTACAAATCTCTATAAACAACGAATTACGAGATAATAAATTTAAATTCTTCACTCACTACACAAATTACGAGACATTTATTTCTACAAACAACAACAAACTTTATAAATCTCTATTAATTTATATCACATCAACTTTTTTCTTTCACTGTACGTATTACGAACTCTTAATTTATCTTATTTTTTTTTACTCTAAACACACCATTTATACAACTTCAAACACTCCTGTAATACTCTTTCAACGTGATCATGTTGCTTTCTTCGTATTTCCTACTCACTCGGCATTAATTAAAAGCATCAGCCTCTACTTGCGCTTTTTGTCCGGAACATATCTTGGCCCTTCAGCTGGCCTCATTGGCTGTGATTGAGACTGTCTAAAAGCGGATCCTGGCCCCCCAATTCGTCACATGCAAGCCGTCTATTCCAAAGCACTTTGAACGGCTCGTAACTTTCTCAACTGTAGCAGATGAGCGGCTCAAATTAGCTAAAGCTGTGCCATGTATATTTCCCATCTCCGTTATTCTGTTTGTCTCTTCATTGTTCACGCCATGGTTATTCTTTCCCTTCTCCGTTTCTATCTTCTCCCCCTTCCCTGTTATACAAGACTGTATTCCCCCTTTTGATGTACCACGTTTCCTTCTTACTCTTTTTCCCCTTTTGTGTTTAAGAAGAAAAAAATTTAATTTTTAATAATTAATTTTTTAACTTATTATTAATTTGACATTTTTACTTTTAAAAATTTTTAAAAATTAAAATGTAAGAGGATAAATTTAATTATTTTAAAAAAAGTTAAAAAGTTAATAACTAATAACTCAGTTACCAATTACTTCTTGTCAAATGGAGACTATCGTATAATAGTCTTCTACTTCTTGTCAAATCGATAAAAAGTAGAAAACAGAAAGTAGGAAAAAATAAAAAAAAAATAAGTACATATCTATGAAATTTGAGAAAATGGACTTTATTGAAGTAGATTCTAAGCACCTAAGACAGTAAAAGAGTCTAGGAATGTCCGGAATCGAATGCAGTAATACTCGACATTTGGACTTTTCAATTCAGTCAATGTGAAATCAATTTTAGTTCCCAGCAGGAAAAGGTTGCTGGAATTTGTTTTGGTCTAAGTAGGCATAATATTAGATGCTTCTTCGCAGAAAAGTGCAAAAGAGTTCAATGGCGATGGCTATATGTGACCTTCTTAATTTGTTAGTGGTGCTTTCAAATTAATTAGATTAGCTCATTCTTGATGAGGGTTTCAATCATCCATTTAATTTATAGGACGTGGTCATCTGGAAGAATTGAGGGGCACAATCCTTCCGGTCAATCTCCAATGCCCAGGGAAAAATGGCAATTGAACGTCAATTATTCAAGTTCTTATGCGCGTATATACACACACAACTGTTCATCGAATGTGTATACGCTATCACACCATGCGCGCGATGGCAATTTAGAAGTACTTTTGGCTTTACAAAAGCATTCTACATTAATGGTTATAAATATATATAGATATAAGATATTATTAGATAAGAGTACTAGATAATTGCATGATCTATTGTATTAATTTAAATATAAGATATATTATAATATAATACCATATAAATTAAATATTTTTTATAGAATTCACATTACATAAATATTATCACGTATTCAACGTGATTGATACAATATAATTTTGACATTTTAAATTTATATTACATAAATTCTATCTAATATCTGACGGGCGAAACTTAACATGTGGAGATTTTTTTAGAAAAGATTAAGTAAGTTGTATTCAAATGGTGGATCATTAGGTGAAGTTGGTTAAAAACCAATTAACAGTTAAATGAGTTGCTAAGATTGAGGTACATACAATTAATGCCACGCATTGTCTAAGCATATATAGAAATTGATTAATTGTACGAGATCGGTGATGATTCATCATATGATAAGGTTATAACAAAACTTTGTGTATGTACATAGAACCTTGGACTAGGATTCTGACTTGTAGCCAAATTAACAATGGCGTAAGTTGACTTTCTTTCTACTTCATGTAAGACCTTTCTTTTCCTCTCTCCTTCCAAGCTCCAACCTAGCAACCTAGCAATAATCAGATATATATACAATTAATTTAGTTCCATTTGTTTATAAATAAGGATATGTTTGTTTGGTTGTGAATATACAATGCAAGTTCAAACTAAATTTACTTCTTTTATAATACCCACTAACAAAGCATATGATACCCGAGCATGGTCTATATCTCAGTAGTTAAGAGTCTTTTCTGTCCGCTCATGACTCGAGTTTGAGTCTTCCCCCTTTATAAAAAAAAAAAAAAACACTTTACCTTTCACAAAAAAAAAAGCATATGATACGTATATATCTTTAATTTGTTGTAGTCTTCACAACTAAAATGCAACTCCCTACGTTATTCAATTTTTTTTAGAGGTTTAATTTAAAAAAAAAAAAACTACACTCAAAAAAATCAAGTAAAATTCTACTATTAAAAAGGTGAAGAGTAAGATTGAAATAAATCTATTAAAAAGGTAAAGACTACAGCTCCGTTTGGGAACGAAAGTAACTAGTTATATTTAGCTAGCTACTGTAACAGCTAAAAATAAGTCAGCTATTTTTATGTTTGAAAAGAAAAAATGTGACTTTTTTTAGGTAGATTTTTACTTTTTTCTAATTTGACATTTTTACCCTTAAAAATTTTAAAGAAAATTAAAATATAAAAAGGTAAATTTGGTCGGTCACTGTAACAGCTAGTAACCCGCCTTCTCAAATGAAGCCTAAGATTAGAATAAACCTACACTTTTTTTGGGGGGGAGGGGGTGGGTGTTAGAGATTGTAAAGTAAATTAAGTTTTTTATTTTTTTATTTTTATTTGTATTTATTATTATTATTATTATTATTATTATTATTATTATTTGGAGCTCAATACCACTAGAAAAACATGATCTATCTTTTGTCTTGAGCTAGTTAAGTCTTTCACAACTAACATACAACTAAAATGCAGGCCCTTTAATTTGGATGTTTGGAAGTTCAGTGTTGGGGTTGAACTTGTTAATTCCAACTTTCTTCCAACTAGACTCAAATGCTATTGTCATTCTTCATTTATTAATCCAATTGCCCCACTAAGCAGCCCTTCAATAAAACATGCCTCTTGTGTGTTCAAAAAAAAAAAAACCAAGGCTAGCTAGTTGAAATTAATATAGTATTTTGTTAATTATAACTTAATGTATCTCTTAAAATACTATTAATTTGAGCTGTGCTATTACTTCACCTAACCATTTGAGGTTAGTTCAAAGAATAGCCAGCCTCCCTTAAGGTTAATTATGAGTGGATTAAAGATTTAGTGAAGAAAAAAAATAGATAGGATTTAAATTCGCTTCTTATGTGTGGTCTGTGGTGGAAAATAAAAAAAAAAAATCTATGACTTGAAAAATTAAAAATAATTAAAATAAGAAATTAATTTATCAATAAATATTTTTTTATATTTTTTTAATTTATTTAAAAAAATCATAAAATTGAGATTTCATATTCTCTTTCTTTATTCCCATCTATTTTTCCTACCCATAGATCAAATTCTCACCCAAATACACCTTTAAATTTTCAATGCAGTGTATTTCTTTTTTTTTTTTTTAACAATTCTCTTTATTTTTGTTTTCCACTAATATGTCTGATTGTTAGCATACAAATTCATATATATTCATTTAATTAGTTTTATGTGGTGTGTGTATGAGAGTATAAAATTAATAAAATTACATGACTTCGTTTATAAAAAAATTAAATAAAAAATGGATATATTATTGTGAAAACATATCAAACATAAATAAATCCAAATTGAATACAAGTTAAAATTAATTAAGCCATTTAAGCTCGAAATCAATGTAATTGACTTGATTAAAACTCTTTTTAAACCATCTAAAAAATAAGAAAATGTCAATTTATCACTGCGCTCCCCGTGTAGTTAAATGATAATGTGAACTGTTCGTGTAAAGATCTCTCAAATTTTCCCATCACTTTCCCAGGAATTTCATCACCCAAGAAAATATCAAGGGGACAATGACCATTCACGCTGGATGGGGCCACTGAGGATGCCCTTATATCCGTTTGGAAACCCGGTCAGTAGCCGGCATTTTTTTTAGCGACTATAGTGTTGGGTCAATTTTATTTTTTTATATTTAAATTTTTTTTTAAATTTTTAAGGATAAAAATATTAAATTAACAAAAATTAAAAATTCACCTCAAAAAAGTCATTTTTTTTTTCTTTCCAAACACAAAGTGTGTGTTTGGAGTGATAAAAAGTGAGAAAAAATAAGATAAAGTGAGAAAGTTGTGAGTTCGTAATACGTGCAGTGAAATAAAAAAGTTGATGTGATAGAAGTTTTTAGAATTTTTTTTTTGAAGATGCCAAACGGTGCAAAGTTAGCTAACTTATTTTTAAATAGTTTTCCCAAACGATGCTTTAGTTTGACCCGATTTTGATGAAGCCGCCCTCGGTGGCCCATAGAGTTGCAGCACCACTGGGACCCTGCGGGTCCTCTTCCAGCGGTATCGTCTTAATCTTCGGAAGTACTTTTCCGTTGGAATATCACCATCCGGTTTGATAATGTTATATTTATTTTTTTTCGTTTATTTTATAAACAATAACGTGTTTGATAAATTTAAATAGAAAAAATATGTTTATCAAAATTAGGTTTTTAATTTTTAAATAAGAAATAGGCCCAACAAATTGAAAATAACAAAATTTGAACTTAATACTTCTTAGAATCAAATCTCTGATACCAATTTAAGTCACCAATTGTCTCAAAAGTTTAAACTATTAAGAAATGAGTCCAATAATGTATATCAAGTTATTTTAACAATAAATTTAAACAAAAAAACTATGTTTATTAAAATTAGATTTCTAATTTTTAAAAACTTTTCTAAACTTTTTAACAAGCAAGACATATTCTTTGAAATCATTTTATGAACCATCATCCTTGTTCTCCTTGAAACAATTTCCTTATTTTTCCTTTGCATACGAAGAATAGATTTTTCTATTTCAATGGAACTCTGTAACAGGCCTCTCAACATGTATGGAGTCCACAAGTTTAGTCTCCTCAATGGCGGTGACCTTTGCTTGAAATCTATGATAATTATATCTCAAGAATCTTTCTTTGTAAGAATGAAAGATGTAAACACCAAGATTAAAATGCAAGTTAGCAAAATCATTCAACTTTAACATAAAATTGGTCAAAAGTCAAATCATTTTTATTCTAAAGCTAAAGCTTTTTAGGCACTTTCAACTTTTCGTAATTTGGCCTTATTCGTAATATTGGTCCCTTATAGTAACTTGGAATATATTCCAAGTTTCCTTGATAATTAAACATATAATTGAAGATTGTCAAACGTTTATCAATTGTGATACAATTGAAAATTAAGTTCATTATCTTTCTATTCTAACTATTACTATCTAATTCAGATTTAAACTAATTTTTAATTGATTTTGAAGCGGTATACAAATCGATCTGAGACTACAACCGAAAATGATGAACTAATTTTAACGAAGCCCTAAACACAATCATCAATGAATTGTAAGTAGTGACACATCTTAACCTTCTAAAATAGGCATAATTTGTGTTAATAAACAAAAAGTCGAAAGGAAGAAGTAACTTCTAAGAGTTCCCATAGTCTTTCAAAAGTAGGATATTCCCCCCTCCCCTTTTTTTGTTAAATCAAGATTTAAGAGAAAATTCGGTAAATCATCTTTGATAGCCAATTGAAAATTTTAAAAATTAACTTAAACGGCATTCGACTTCTATGGAGATATATATATTAATCACAAACAACCATAACAATGAAAAAATAAATCACATAAATTATTCAGTCACACAAAAAAAAATAAAATAAAATGACACCCTAATATAATGAAAAAATCTTAAAACTTCTAAGTAAAATCTCGAATTTATTAGAAGACTAATTCAATCACACAATAAACAAATAAAATGACACTGCAATATAATGAAAAAATCATAAACTACTTTTAGGTAAAATTTCGAAACCTTTAAGAAATTAACGTGAAAACTAGTGTGGCTAAACTCTAAACAACGTTGGAGTGGTGGCACGATGGTTCAAGGGGCGGTTTTGTATTAATTATTTTTTAATGATTTCAAGTTTAAACCAAGTTTTGACTTGAATAAATTATAACAAAAATACTCAAAAATAAATTAATTCAAATACTAAAATTTAATTTTGAAATGCAAATTGTCATTAGTGGCTAAACATAACAACTCACGAACTAATTAACCGCGTCATCCTAACCTTAATAAGAAGTGTCCGTGAATTGAATAATAAAACTTGAAGTGGGTATGACACAAATCAACAAAACCCTAATATAGTATGTGATGATGGATTTAGATTTGGTCATCCTAACACCAACCTACCTCGATTACATAATAGAATATTTTAAATTATCACTTTATATTATATTGGTGCACAAAAAAAAATACCTATTAATAAACGATAATATACGAATACTGGCAATATATTTTACATCATGTTTTATGTTCATGTGATTTGTATTATTTTTAGTTTTATGAAAAAAAAATCTACTTTTGAAATCATGTTGGCTTCAACATCCTAAATATGCTGAACCTAATTATTTAGGGGGCAAGGCATGGATTGAGGGGTCCAACCTATTATGTGTACGGCGAGGATTTTTTTATAGAGACGAGATAGGGTTTAGATAAACATACATTGTTGTTATTTAAAAAAATGTGTAGTAATATAAAAAAAATAAAATAAAAAATAAATATATTTTAAAAACTAAGATAACATTGAATAAAAAAAAATTGACATAATGTCATTTAAAAATGTACTAATAAGAAAAAGTGATAGGATCCACGTAAAAAGTTTAAAAATGATAAAAGTAATGTTAATGCTATTCTATTAGGATTATTTGACAAAATTCATTGTTAGAATGACAGGCTTATTTATAAACTTATTATTTTTAAAACAATGACTTTTAGAAATAATCTATTAACATGTGTTTTTATTACCCAAATGTCATTACTATATCATTATAATAATAAAATCAGGTAAACATTTCTGGTATTATATCATTTTTCAACGAAAGAAGACCTACTACTATTATATAAACTGAAATTATGAAAAAAATACTTAGTTCAATCTTGCATGATGAAAATTTATGTAAAACAAAGTAAATTTTAAATAAATTTACAAAAAAAAAAATAATCTTAACAAAAATGAATAGAGTGATGTATTCACATAATTGACCCAACTAATTTAGAATTAAGATTTTATTTGGTTGAGTTAAAATGAATTTAGCCATCGTATTTTTTTTTTTTTGAGCTTAGTAATTAATAAATATGTGTTATTGATTTCACATATAAAAAATTCTAGTATTTTACATAATAATTATTATTATTATTATTATAATTAATGAGATTCCCACATGCGCGCTGCCTTTATGGCTTCCCTTGACCTTCCCACATTTTCATTCGTCTCTGTTAAAATAATATTTTTTCACCCACAGAATCATAATAATGGGGCACACTCCTACGTGGAATCCAGCGAGTACGTGCCAGCTATTGATCGTAAGCTGCGCGACAATTACTATTTCCAAAAATAAAATAATGAGAAAACCGTTCGCCTTTTGGGCTCCACCGAAACCGCCCCTTGATTCCCAGCATCAACCCGTTTGCTACTAGTGTGGTTCTTTTGGAGCCAAAAAAAAAAAAAAAAGGCACAAAAATAAATAATAATTAAATTAAAAAATTTTGGCGTTTAGTGTGCTTAGAGAAAGTTGAACATTTTTTGTGAGAAAAAAAAAATTAAAGAAATTTAAGAATTTATGAATTTTTTTTTTTTGTAATTTTTGGTGCCTTTAAATGAATACTATTATAGCGTCAAATCTAAGAATTAAAAACAACATCAGTCTGAAATTTAAATTTTGAAATTTATGTTAGAATTTTTCACTAGAATATTTATTAGTATTTTATGTATTAATTAATTGTTATATCAAAAATTTTTTTTTTGGATTTTTAGATTATTAAAGAATATGAATTTAAATTTATACGAATGCATCCATTATCTTTATTGTAAATCTCAACTGATAAGATCTTTAATATGTTTTTTCAATTGTCACTAGTTCGAATCTCTTTAAGGTTATTGGAGAACTTATCAGGTCATTAACTTCAGAGTCCATAGGATTAATTATGGTGAGCGCAAATTAGTCCGGATAACTTGTGTTACAAAAAAAAAAAAGATGCACTTTAATATAATAAGATATTGAATTTTTTTGTGCAAAAACTATTAGTAATAAAATTAAATTAAAGAAATATTTAAATGATTAAATGACATAAATATAAGCAACTTTAAAAAGAGACAAAAGAGACGGTTCAAAAACATAATTATGGGTGTGATATGAGGAGGGGGTTGAAGTCATGTTTAACTTCACCTCCCTAAAATGTCATAAAACGGTGATGTCGCTTTTAAGTTCTACGTTCAGATATGAACTTGTATACTCGGAGCATGTATTTAAATACGAACAGGTGCATTCAGATATAATTTAGTACATTTCAATAAAACTGAATGAATCTATTCACATCTAAATGTTAATTGTATTCAGATTTAATACGTATTTGAATTTAATACATATTCAAATACTTAAATCCAGATACTTTTATTTAAAAAGAACAATATAAGATGATTGTTTTATTAATATTAGATGTAAAATATTTTTTCATAAGATATTTAAAAAAATAATGATAATATCAAAACATATATTGTTAATATCAAAGCATAATTAATACACTACAATGATAAATATATTGAGAGTGTATATACTCTGATATTAACAATATTTGCTGAAAAGAAATAAAAGAAAATCCTCGTAAGTCCGATAAGAAACATTCCTTAGAAGATATTTAAAAAAAAAATATCCTTGTAAGTGCTATTAATTTGATGAGATGGGGTAATTAAAATGGTTAAAAATAACTCACATTAGTAATGTTAAAGAGATTAAAACACTAAACTCTCTTTCCCAAATAAATATTAAATTGATGTTCCTTCTTCCGGTAAGTCTTAGTTTATAGTTTCGAAAAGATTATGTACAGTAAATTTAAAAAAAAAAATTTAAAATCCGTTTGAAGGATCTATAAATACGGGGCTTGACTGCTCAAGTGGAGCAAGGTTTGCCAGATTGGCGAGCTAAACGCCGCTTTAGGAAAACAATTCCACTTCTCTCTCTCTCTCTCTCTCTCTCTCTCTCTCTCCCGTCTCTCCAGAATCGAAAATGGCGGCTTCCACTCGAAGATCCAGCGGACCAGTCCTTCGATGTCCTTCTCCTTCCGGAAGGTTCTACTCTCCCTCGTCGCATTCCTCGTCTTCGGCTTTTGCTTCTTCCTGCTCCGGCTTTTCGCCCCGATCCACCAATTTCTTCCACCGATCAACCTCGCCTACGAGGGTCAATATTTATAATTCAGCTCCGTCGTCGGCGTCCCCTGCGGACCGTACGATTCTCCCGCGACCGCTCGATTTCTCCTGGCCGGTCGATCTCCGTGTCGTCTCGGAACCAAGTGGTGAGGAAGCAGGGCAGCGATCGGCTGTCGAAGCCGACGGCCGCTCAGAAACGGGCGTGTATGTGTTCGCCGACGACTCACCCGGGCTCCTTTCGTTGCAGTTTGCATAAGAATTTAAACAAAAACACCATGTCGTATCCGTCGAACCGACTGAACGCTCGGAGGTCAGCGATGACGAATTCGCTGGTTCGAATCGGGACCGTTGAAGGCGATCTCGTGAAAAGAGCTTTGGCGGCTCTGATTCGGCCATCTTCTCACCAGCTACGACGGCGATCGGATTTCAAGCCAAGGCCGAGCCGGCTTTCAATCATGTCGAAAGTGGAGGAATAGAGATGATCAGCGGACGGCATTGATAACAATCTCAAGCTGGTACAAATTTTCGTAAATTCTCCGACTTTAAATCGCCGGAGGTGACAGATTGTAGCGGCAACGGGCGGTAAATAATCGTGAAAATTCCGGCCACGGACGGTGGTGAGGGCGTCAGATCCCGTCGAATTTCTGAACCATGAGGCTTATGGAGGTCGGAACGTACTGGTATTATTTTGTACTCCCGTGACCGAAGCCCTTGAGATCCGACTATAAGACTGATAGATACTTTTTTTTTTATATATGTTCAGATGTACATATATGTAAATATATTATCAATAGCAGCCATTGAAGGCAATTGAAGAACGCTCTGGACTTAAAAAGTAAGGCTTGGTTTGAGAAGTTGTTTTTTTTTTTTTTTTTTTTTTTAAGTAGTTGGAAAGGAAAAAAAAATTTAATTTTTTATTAATTTGATATTTTTTAAAAGAATAATATGATTATTTTACAAATAAATAAATAAGATAATAAGTCAAAGTTCCCAAACAAAATCTAATTGTCACTCAAATGAACCCTAAAAACCTAAAAAAAAAAAAAAATCAAATTCAATTAAGGGATCGTTTGGTACGATAAAATAGTTGAATTTTTTAAATTAAATTTTTAAAAATTCTAAAATACATTTTATATTTTTCATATTTCATAAAATAATTATAAATCCATATATATACATATTTTAATCATTTTTTATAAATTCTAATAAATTTTTTATAAACTTAATAATATTTTTCAAAATATGATAATTTTTCTACAAATATTTTGTAATAAATTCTGACATAAAATTATTTTAACTGATCAAAAAAAATCATTTTAATTATTTTTTCTCTAAAAAATTAATTTTAAAATTAAAAAATTTTACTATTTGATTCTGAAAAATATAATTAATTATTACGTATTAAATATTAAAAAATTACTCTAAATATATTTTTAATTTGTTTCCGTTGTTTTTTCGTCGCACTTGGCACCCATAAATTTACCAATGCTTATCTTACTGAGAATTGCTTTACATGGTTTGAATCGTTCAACGTTGCTATGGACTCCCAGATCAGCCGGTTCTGTCATCTTCTCTACTTGCTCCCTCGTGTCTGACGTGTGATTTGACGTTTTATGTTGCCTCCGCCTATAGGTATCGGCGTATTTCCTGAACAGGTCGGCGTATGTACGCCCCCATCTTTATACGCGTATAGTAGACGTATACGCTATACGCTATGCACCAGAGGTGAAGTCTTTCTTTTTTTTTTTTTTTTTTGTTAGTTGTTTGGTGTATTGTTTTTATATTTATGTATTTTTTTTTATTTCTCAAAGTTTTACACGTGTTCTCTTTTGCAGGCTATTCCATGTTGAAATTAACTTTTCCCTTTAAGCGGAAAGGCTTTTTAGCTAGGCATAGACAACTTCACCGATGTGAATATGTGTATACATTCAACTTTTATCCGAATGTATATGGCAATGTTTGGAGTAAAATAAAATAAAATAAAACTCTACAAATCTCTATAAACACAAATTACAAGACAGATAAATTTAAATTCTCTACTCATTGTACAAAACACGAGATATTAACTTTTACAATTTTGTACAATTTCATATAATTTTATATAACTCTAAACACATCACAGTGCAGTGCAGAAATTAAAAGTGAAAGACACGCCATTTTATATCACAATTTTAGAGATTAAAGTTGAGCCTGATTTTTTTTTAAAATGTGTACTTGTACTTTATCTGTATTATACTAAATAAAAAATTTACACTTGTATTTTACCTATACTATACTAAGATGCGTTTGGAATGATAAAAATTGAGATAATTTGTGAGTTCGTAATTCGTATAGTAAAATAAAAAATGAATAATTTTTAGAGATTTTTAAAATTTTTCAATAGTTTTTAACAAACCAAACTTACCCTAAATAAGAAAATATAGATGATTAACGAAACCTATTTAATGAAATTTGACTAAAAAGTCTCCAAATACTTTAGAAATACGCATCAATTGCAAGGTCTGAGACGACCCGGCAAACACTTGATTATATCATGGTCAATTTTGTAAGCTTATTTTGGTATTGAGTATTTATTTGTAAGAATTAAATTTTTTATAATAGGATAGTTGCAACTCAAGTAAAATTCATTTAGAATTTTATTTAGCTTTAAATTTTAATTTACATTTTTAAAAGTATATGACAAAAATAAACTTTAAAAGCACAAAATGTATATGATGAACGAATAACAAATGCACCAAAGATGCGAATTCTGATATTCATAACTGATCCAAGGATTTTTAATAAGTGAGAGCAAAAATTACCTACAAAATATTGTTAATTGATTTAGAAAATTATCTGATTTTTATAATAAATTTAAATTTTTACACCGGTAATTATGATAATGTAATAAATTTTGTGAAAATAATTATAAAATATTCAAAATAATTTTGAGGCTCTTTGAAACTATTTAAATTTATAAAAATTATAATCTTTTAATTTATGTAATGAATAAAAAATTTAAATCTTAAAGAAATTTGTAAAGATTTAAGAGAGAGAGAGGGGGGGGGAGCGCTCCAAACTAAGAGCCTTTACCCTGACCAGCGGGCGGACAATGAAAATAATAAATATATCTAAATATAATTTTCAAAAGAGTGAAAACAAATGACCCCATTTGATAATGTTTTTATTTTTTTTTTTTGTTTTTTCAAAATTTTGTAAACTGGTAATAGAAACATATTTGTTAAATCTGTTTACATTTTTTCGTTTCTAAAAAAAATAAAAATTTAAACAGAAAAAAATTGTTTTCACTTTGTTTTCTTTTTTTACTGCGAAAATTTTTTCAATTCTATATTTTATCCATTTTATTACATTAATTAAAATAAATTATTTTATTCAAATATTTTATTAAACTAAAATTATTTTTAATAAATAATATAATAAATTAAATTAAAAGGTAATATTATTATTAATTTATTTCTAATAAATAATTAAATTAAATTAGTTAATCTAATTAATGACAAATATATATTATTAAATTATTTTAATAAATAATAAAATAAAATATATTAATTTAATTTAATAATAATAATTTAATTAATATAAATATTATTTTACTGTTTATTAAATAAATTATTTATTAAAATAATTTAATAAAATACATTCATATTAATTAAATTATTTTTAATAAATATTATAGTTAAATTATATAATTTAATTTGATAATTAGTTTAAAATAATTAATTTAAATAATATTAAATATATTTTATTAAATTATTTTTAATAAATATCATAATTAATTAATTAATTAAATTAATAAATTTATTAATTTATTTAATATGAATTATATTTTATTAAATTATTATTAATAAGTATCGTAATTAAATTATTTAAATTATTATGAAATATATTTTATTAAATTATTTTTAGTAAATAATATAATTAAATTATAATTAATATATTTTATATTTACTAGATTAAATAATATAATATTTATATTTTATTCAATTATTTTTAATAAATAATATAATCAAATTAAATTGATATGAAATATATTTATTAAATTCAATTAATTTTAAAAAAAATTAATGAAATTAAATATTTTATAAAAATAAAAAAATTAATAACTGTAATAAAATTGTATTTCCAAACGCAGCTTTAGTTTTTATTTTAAAAAAAGAAAACGACAACAAAAAATATAAATATATAAACGTAAACAGAAAAATGAGAGTGTTACCAAATAGTTTCAAAATGACTCTGCCCCTCATTTAACTAGTCAAACATAATTAAGGTAGCGTTTGGAGTTGTATAAATTTGTAAAAATTAATGTTTTATGTTTTGCGCAATGAAAAAAAATTTAAATTTTACAGTCTCGTATTTTATATTTGTAAAAACTTATATTTTTTGGTTTCAATACCAAACGGGGCCTCTATATCTGCAAATTACAGCCTTTCAAAGCTCCAATTCTATTATCTTTCACGTCGCCTCCTTCACAATCAAAATAATAAAATAGTCCCTCGAAGGGATGAAAAGGAACCCATCAACCAATATTAGTCCCCTGATGGATGTGTTTAGAGTAAAAATTTGATGAATAAAAAGAAAATATTGAAATAAAAAAATTAAAAATAAAAAGATAAGAAAATATAAAATTTTAAATGTATGCTTATTACTTGAATGAATCCAAAAATATAATAAAATAAAATCATTCATTAATTAATTAATTTTTAATTTAATTTTTATTCTCAAATTATATGTATTTTTTTTTATTGTTTTTACCCCAAATCAATTATGCGAAGTGATTTTGAATTTCTATTTTTTCTTTTTACTTCGATAAATTTGTATAAATTTATGTATGTATGTATGTATATATGTCTGCCTGCTTTAGACATTTTAGTGAAATTTAACAGTGTGTTCAGATAATTAGATATTTAAGTGATGGTGAATCTTCATCTACCGCAAATGGACAGGACATGCAAAAAGTCATCCGGGAATTGTCTAATTATCCCATCAAAATCAAGGCCCACCTCACCTACAAATATAAATTAGTGATATTCAATTTAAAGATAAGGTTGTGAAAATGAAAGATGACGAAGGTGTGGGGAAGATAGCTGCTTTAAAGTGCTAGTCTTTGCAATTTATTCAAGTTCTTATAATCCATTACAGCTACAAAAGAAAGATGAAAATTTCGAGATGGATTAAGTTTTCTTAAACTCTATAGATTTGGGATGGGGATGAGGAGGATTTTTTTTATTTTTATATTTTATAAGATGATTATAAAATTGAACAAATTCAGTCACTTGTGCTATACATCAGTGCTATGTTTTTAGATTCTATGCTTGTAAAGAGAGAGGAAAACAAAATGAGTCACTTACACAATCTTTTTTATTAAAAAAAAATGAATGGGTAAATTAGACTTAAAACCACTTCTTGAAATATTTTGAAAGGTTAGACAACACATTTTACAATTGAAAAATTATTCTAACATTTTGTATATTTTTTACGTTTAAAAAATTACTTTGACATTTTGTATATTTTAGATTTTCTCTTAATGTTATTTATAATAGTTAAAAAGTGCACATAATTTTAATAATATCAAATATTTTATTTTGTACGAATTAATCGAAATTTTCTTACTCGTAAATTAAAAGAAATAAATTGTCTATTAGTTATAACATTTCTTAAGATGATACGTTGGTTAGTTCATATATAATTATCAAATATTAATGAAATACTGTACATTTTTTAATATTTATGTGTCGCATGAAATAATTTGTTGGTAAAACTTAAAAGTAGAGAAGGTTAGAGTAATTTTTAGATGTTAAGAATATCGTTTAACTTTTTAAAGATTTTGGGGTGGCGATTGAATTGTGTCATGTCGTGTCGTATCGTGATTAGATTCATAATTTAGGTCAATTCATGTAATTTCTATTTATGTTTAAATATTTTTAAAATTAATAAACATATTAATTAATTAATTTTCCTTAAAGTAGATCAAATTATGTTAATTGAGTCAAAATTCTTGCATTGTATTTTGCCTCAATAACTTTGTTATCATATAGATAATGTTTGAATTGTATTTTTATATCGTGTCAAAAATTGTCACCCTAAAAAAATTCAGGAGATGTCAGTATAATTTATTCATAACAAAAGTACTTATTCGTTTTCTTTCTAATTTTTTTTAATCTAGCCAAAAAAGTTACATTTAACTTTTTCTAACGTACCTATTTACTTTTTTTCTTCAATAAATTCAATATTCAATCATAATAATTACCAAAAAGAAATGTTCAATCATAATATAAAGGTATAAAAAGAATAAAATAATTGAAAAAAGAAAAAGAAAATAGAGAGCAATGACAGAGTCAAGAGCCCAAGTGTGCTTTTAACAATTTTTATTAAGAATGACTAGAAAGTTAAATAGATTTAAATGCCCAAAGTATCCCTCTTGACGCATTATTGGGGGCATTTGGGCCCACAAAAAACCAGGGATGATATATATAAGTAATTAATCCAAAAGGTATGCAAACCAGGTTGGTGGCCAGTGGTTAACTCCCAATGTTGACTGACTTTCTTGTATTCCTATTCAGATTCAAGCCACGGGTCCACCCATCAAGTACAAGTTGCCTCTATTGTTCCAGTACTCTACGCACAAAACCATCCTCTTATCGTGTGACACTTCCATCGACATTGATATATACAACGTGTGTTTTGAGTTATATAAATTAATATAAATTTATAAAAATTATAATTTTGTAATCTGCACTGTGAATAGAAATTTTAAATTTTGTATGTGTTTGGAGTGAAAAAAAATTAAGATAAATTGATAATTCGTAATACGTGTAGTAAAAGAAAAAAATTGATGTGATATAAAGTTAATAGAGATTTATAGAATTTTTGTTATTGTTTGTAAACCAAACGGTACCTTTATAGAGATTTATAAAACTTTATTTTATTTGTAGAAGACCGAACAATAATCATATATTCACAACAAATTATGTAACAGTCACAAATTTAAAAGGAAAAAGAAGAAAGGAATTAAATTTTGCACATATGAATAAAGTTAAGGTCTAGTTTAAATACAAGTCAAATTAAAGTTCTGTTGATTTGTTATAAACTTTCTAAAAATTTTTAAAAATCTCGAAAAGTTATTAACTTTTTATATCATTGTACGAGTTACGGACTTACACTTACCTCATTTTATCTCACTCTATCTTATTTTTTATAACTCTAAACACATTCTAAAATTATATATCAATAGATTTAGTTCTTGAGTAAAGTATCATTCCAACTCACAACCACTCAAAGTGTGTTTTGATTGAGAATTTGGTGAGAAAAGAAAACATTAGAAAAGTTAAACAAAAAAATATAAAATCTCAATTGTATAATTTTACTTGAACGGATTAAAATAATATATAAAGAATAAAAAGTATTTATTAATAAGTTAATTTTCTATTGAAATTATTTTTAATTTCTGAAATTTTATGAATTTTTTATTTTCATCATAAATCAAATATTAAAAATAATTTAAAATTTTTCTTTTTGGGTTTGATCATAAATTCTTAATCTAAATGTAACTTTCTAAGAGGACACTTCCACCCTGTTACTTATCCTTCGGGCAACGGGGCAACTAGGGAGGAACAAGCTAGAACTTCTGCTTTTGCTAACATTGGCTCGGTAAGAGGGTGCACTAATTTTTATCAATTCTTTTTAATTTTCTTTTTAACTTTTTTTTACTAATTAAATTTTAATTTTTATCAAATTTCTTTAATGTTTACCAATTTTTTTATTTTATAAACTTTCTTCAAATTTTACAAATTTTTTCTAATTTTTTAATTCTTATCAATTTTTTTTAATTTTTATAAATTTTTACTAAATACTTAAGTGACATTTGGTTTATATTTTTATTTTTTATTTTTAACTTTTTTATTTTATATATTTTATGTGTTAAAAATCTCAAAATACGAAAAACAGAAAACACATTTGATTTAACATTTTTTATTTTTCGTGCTTTAAAATTTTTCTTATTTTAAGTTAAGAGTACTCTTTTGTCATTTACATTTTACGTGTGAATTTATTTTTTATTTTTTAAAATAATTTTTAAAAATGCGAGGGGTCAAATATATTTCGGGTTATTTTTTATTTTTAAAATTATAAACTAAATTCAAAATAAATATAACAAATGAACAGTAACCTAATCTGACCTTTCCTCCGAAGCGGAGCCCGTGGGCCATTCGGCCGCTTGACAGGAACAGAAAAAGTGACCCCCAATAAAAGATTGAAAATTTGAAATAGGGACAAGGTGAGGTACAGTATTTTTTGGGGGTGGGCCCTCACCTATCCGTCAATGTCATCCATCTTTGGCGTTTGTGACAGCCCACATGTGATTATGATGATGCGATGATGTTCATGTTCATGAACCCGCCACTGCCACTTAGGATGGTGTTGGATGAGGCTGATGTCCCTCTGTTTGTTTTGCTTTTTATCAGAAGAGAGGATAAGATTGATGCCCCTTTCATATAAAGGGTGCATCCAAATTCCAATATTCTATGAGGTCTCTGAGCTGGCAGTGAAGACTAAAAAAAGGATGGAAAAGAAAAGTTGGTTACTCTCTCTCTCTCTCTCTCTCTCTCTCTCTCTCTCTCTCCCCTACTGAAAATTTTAGTACGTGTTGGTTTAGCTTTTGAAATTTGCTGTTTTTAGACTTTGCTTAGCTCAGGTTAAGTTCTTCTGATTTCTTTAATCCAAAGTTTTCATCACTTTAAAGGCGGCCTTTGGAGACCCGAAAAAGTCAAAAGAATACTTGACTCATATTTAGTTCATCTCATATTTTGTAAATTTTTATAAATTTATACTTACTAAATTTTTATAAATTATAATCAATTTTTTATAAATTTCAATAATATTTTCACAAACCCTTGTAACGTTTCTACACGTTTTAAAAATTTGTCAACAACTTTCAAAACGTTTTCTTTTTTTTGTTATAATGAAGTGTATTTAGATTGATGGGAAAAGTACGGACAATATCTTGGTGTATTTAGTAATTAAGTGTATTCAAATGCAAAAGTGAAAGAGTTTTTATCGAAATCTGTTTCAACAAATGTGATTTGGTAGCTGAATTTTAAATACTAAAAAATTATCCAAACTGCGTTTTATTTCGTTTATTTGACCTCCAACTGTCCCCTTAAAAAAAAAAATCTATTACCAAAGGTAATTTAGACAATTACATAGAAGTCCCACAAAAAGAAAGCTCCTAAATTAAGAAATGACTTCATAATTTTAACTAGATAAAAAGTTTACCTAGCTACAAGAAATAATGAGTAAAAATCGCTTATAATTGGTTATGTTTGGCATAAAAAAATACTAAAAATTTTTATAAATCTCTATTAATTTTATATCACATCAACTTTTTTCTTTTACTGCACGTATTACGAACCCTCAATTTATCTCATTTTTTCTCACTCCAAACAAACCCAATAATTTCATAATCTCTGGTATTTCTCTCTTCCCCTTCTCTTGTAAAAGTGCACTTGGGAAAATAAAAAACTAACAGTATTCAGTTCAAAATTTTTCTTGATGGCTGGCCCAACGTAAGTTATTTATTTATTTTTTTTTAGAGGGGGGAGTTTCAAAAAAAAAAAAAAAAAACCAAAATATTAGTTTTATGTGTGCTAGGGTGTTTTTGTGTGTGTACAGCAAATTTGGTGCTAGTGAATGTGTTCAAATAAGTACATTTGTTATGTATAAGTTATGACTGTTTAACTCTCCAAATCTCTACAAATTTTTATAAAATTTAAATTTTTTACTCACAATACAAATTACAAATTATAAGACTACAAATTTTATAAATTTATATTAATTTATACAATTTCAAACACAAATAGCTCATTTGGAGATCCAAATTTCGATAAAAAACAAATTTTGAAATGTAACCTTTTGACTATTTTTAGGTGTTTGAAGTGTGAAGTAACTTTTAGAGTTTTTTGGGTATTACTATTTGATTTGACAAAAAAATTTGTTAAAAGTTGTGTAAAAGTGACATGTGACGAAATTTTATTAGAGAAAGTGATAAATATTTGAAGTTTTTAAAATTTTTTTCAGTTTTATCAAAACATGCTGCCAAAAAATTTTAAAATCCATTCGAACAAATGTTCAAATGTGCATTCGAATATTTTTTTTTAAGAGTTTTTTGGATTTCTTTGAAAAATTTTAGAGTTATTTAATGCTGCAAAAAAAGTGCAAATAAAATATTATTAGAATTATCTTTTATTATTATTTTAACAATCTCATATTATAATTATACAATCTAGAAACGTTTTCAAGACATTATTAGTGAGATCATAGTTCATAAACAATAAGGCCCCGCTTGGATGCAGAGAAAGCTCCCTCCAAAAATTATACCCGATCATACGGCTGGGTCCCAACCTTTTGTCATAGTTTGGCAACCAAACTTATTCCCCCCTCTTCATTTTCCCAAGTCTTCACTTCCCCCCCTCGCGGTCATCTCTTGAATAAAATTTGGGCACCCTTGACCCTAATCAAAATTTATCCAAAGGAATGGCTCTTGTTTTTAACGTTCTTAGCTCTCATTAATTTAATCAAAATAAATATAATGCTAGTAAAAAAATAATAGATAGGCCAACAAGTCAAAATAAATATAATTAAAAATAAATTTAGATAATAACCAACCATTCAAAAGTATATATTTAAAAAAAATTTGTTTAAATAAATTTATAAAAAATTAAATTTTCAATGAAATAAATAATATAACTTCAAATTGTCCAAAAATAATTAAATAGAGTGGGTTTTGTAATTTAATATTTAATTTAATGAGTAATCAAGTTTGGGACACCGTAAGGGCAAAAGAGTCATTTGGCTGCTTTTTCCATCATTCACCCCCTCTTATTTATAAAACATTTAAACCAAGTCAAAAGTTATCCCTTTCCATAAACATCACATCAATGTGGGCCAATCCCTATAAAAATAATACCCCTTCTAAAACTTATTCTCCTGAAATTTTAGCACCATCCAATCAGGCCCTAAAGAGTTATGCGATTAACATTAATTTTAATGCTAGTTTTATGACAATATAATTTAGATCATTAAATCAAAATTTAACGGTTTAAATAGATTCATGTAATTTTTAAATTAATAATTTATAAATATATTTAAAGCATTAAATTTGACCAACGATCCAAATCCAAATTAAGATATTATAGGGTTGATATCAAAATTAATTTTAACCTTCTCCTCCACAATAAGATACTGTAAACCCAATAGGTCTGGAACCAAGTTTAATTAATTATGATATTGATTATATAGGATAAATTATACTTATTTTTCCTCAACATTAGGATAATTGTACTTACTATCTCTCAATTTTTAAAAATTACACTTATTTTTTTATTTTGAAATATTATTAATATTGACCAATTGTCATTAAGTAAACTATTAAAACTTAAGAAAAATATATCAAGTTAACTAAAATACTTTTTCTATTTTACTCATCTTTCTCTCACACATATTTGTCAATTTTTCTTATAAAAATTCCTAAAAAATAAGTAAAAAACAAGTAAAGATAAGAAGTTTTAGAGAAGTTTTCATAAACAAAATTGACGAATGTGTAAGAAAGGGAGGTTAAATGTGAAAAACAGTTAAAATTTTGATTATTTTAACATTTTCTATTAAGTTTTAATAGTTTATTTAATGAAAGAAGATCAACATTAATAATATTTTAAATTAAGAGATGTAAATGTAATTTTTAAAAATTAAGGGTTAATAAGTGTAATTACTGAACTATTAAAGAGAGGTAAAGTGTAATTCACCCTATTAATTATAATATCGTTGCCAATTTACAATGGTGGATCCAGTTAGTGCACCCTATGGCATCAAGAAAATCAACAACACCAATTAGCAATTATTATGAATTTGAAATTAAATAAAATTTGATGGCATTATTAAAAATAAATAAAAATTAATAAATTAAGTGGAGGGTGATTATCCTGAATTTTTCATCTCTCCTCTTACGATTAATAAAAATTCAAAATAAATAAGTAAGAACTAATAAACAATTCAGATTAGTTGTTTTTTTTTTTTCTTGCTATTTAGTTCCTTCAAATTAAAGAAATTATATATATATATATATATATATATATATTTTATAAATTGAAATTTTAACCCAGATGACAAACGCCGTTTACAACAAGAATACGCACGAATTGAAAGAAAGCAGGGCTGCAAGCTAAGCCCAAAATACGATATGGGCCAAGCCCATCCTAGATCACTCTGGCCCAATTCAATACCCACTCACGATTCTCTTTATTGGCCCATTAATGTCTTGATAATGCCAGAACACATGTACCTCGCAATTTTCTTAAAATAATAACAAACATTTGTTAAAAATTATTTTTATTTTGATAAATTAATTTAATAAAAATAAATAATTTTAGTCTAACAAATAACTTTAGTGTATTTAAATAAATTATTAATTTTGATAAATCATATTAATACAATACATAATCTAGTAAATTATTATTTATGATAAATAATATTCATTTAATAAATGTGTTAATATAATAAATTATCCTAATAAGTATTTATTATTTATTAAACATGAAATTTAATTTGAAAAAATAAATAATTTTATTCATAAATAAATAATTTAATAGTATTAATTTAATAAAATAAAATAAAATATTTTAATAATAAATTATTATTTAATTAAATATTATTTTGATAAATGATTTAATAAGTAATTAATTTTCGTTTGATTAAATAAATTATTATTTTATAATATTTATTATAATTATTTGTAAGATAGCATTGTCTAGAGTTTTACAAAGGTGTAAAGAAATATTTACAAAGTAATGAGAAAATAGTAAAATTTTTCCATTACACCTCTAGATATCTATTCCCCTAGAGTAAAAATTTACTCCAATATGGGAGTAATTATTACCCCAAAATAATTATTAATCCCTCATCCAAACTAATGTAAAGCAGAGTAAAAATTACCCCAGCAAAATTTATCCTCCATTATCTCAAAACAAACATCACCTGAATAGTAACAGCATGACTCCATTTGGTGACATGTTATATTTACTGTTTTCTGTTTATGTTTATAAATTTTTAAAAATTGGTAACAAAAATATGTTTAGTAAACCTATTTTTATTTATTTTTTTTACCAAAAAAAAGATAAAAACTTAAATAGAAAAAATAAACAAAAATTCATATTTTTAATCTTGTTTTTTTTATTATTTTATAAATATTTTGTCATATGAGTTAAGCTAGCCTAATTGAGCCTAATTAGAGTTATTATCTGTATTAAAATTAAACAGTAAAATATTTTTATTCAGAATCACATATTTAACTGAATAATTTTGTACTTAAAAGCTAATGTCTCGTGTCATTGCCTGAATATTATTTTGAGAATCACTATGGTTGATCTGGTACTAGACACCATAAAAATTGCTATTATTGTGATTTGTTCTGCCAATGGGCACATGAGTAAGTAGTAATGATTCATTGGATGGAGATGGAAACTTATGGAACCGTTATGATAATTTTAAGATTGATTTTTCTTTCTAATCTTACTAGTTAGACAGCTGATCGCGACAATTATTTTTTTATTTATGACACTAATAGTACACTAGAGAGTGGAGCCTGAAAAATCATTTCGGTGTTATAGTCGGTGGAGCCTAGAAAATGTTAGTTCCCAATGATGGAGTAGTGGAGAAAAGGATCGTGATTTATACATCGAATTACATTGATACACACTATATTATTATTTATCACGAACACTAAGACAGAAAAATCTACTTGAAATCTACATCGCCGTGTGTTTGATTCTAAGATTTTAAAGGACCAAATCTGAGATACTGACCATTAAAATATCAACCTTGAATTGTTATGAAATTTTTATTTTTTGTGTTTAATGTCTATACATTATAATGCTCAAATTTTCTTAATACTCATGATGGTAAGTATGAAATTTATTTTACTTGCTGCTATCTATTTTCTTGATATTTAATTGTTGCATTGATGTCGTGTCATCTAGTCACAATCACTGTACAAGGTCATTTGGTGCATTGTGATACCATGCTCATTGTATATAGGCACTAAAGAGGTTTTAAGTACTGAGTTTTAATAGTTCAATAAAAAACAAACATTTCACATTTTATTTGGAAGTAAAATAAGAATAGCGCACAATAGCTTAGCTGGATGATTCAAACTATTTAAATAAATACTCAACTTGTGGGTATGCAATTAGTAAACTTATTATTGGCACTCTTTGGAGTTAAAAAAATATAAAATTTTACAAATTTCTATAAATACGAATTACGAGACTGTAAATTTTAAATTTTTTAGTTACCGAACAAAAAAACGAAACACTAACTCTTACAATATTTGATGAAACCTGTCTAAGTATATTATGATTTGAAATGTCATTATATTGACCATGAGTAAATCAATATTAGGCTTGGTTTGAAATGGAAAGTAGCTGGTTTATTTTTAGTTTTCGTATTTGGGAAGGAAAAAAATGATTTTTTTTTTTTTTTTTTGTAGATTTTTAGTTTTAGTTAATTTGACATCTTTACTCTCAAAAGTTTAAAAGAAAATTAAAATATAAGAGAATAAATTTAGTCATTTTATAAATTGATAAATAAGCCAATTAACTCCTTGAATTCTAAATGATGCTTTTATTATTATTATTATTATTATTACTAGGACTTGACTTAGATTTTAAAAATTTTATATTTATTAGAAACATTTATCCCTTTTCAGTCAACTCCGATTTTTGCAAATTTCGATGCTTGACACAAGACCCCGTGATTCAGTGAAGAGAAAGCAAAACATGGAAGGAGAATAGGTTGAATTAAGGTTTGGGGCGGGAAAGAAAGGGTATTGATTTTTTTTTTTTTGTGACAAAATATTAACACGGTTTCTGTTTTTTTTTTTTTTTTTTTTTTGAAAAAATCGTTAAATTGTTACCAATATTTCAACATAAAGTAGATGAGTATAAATTTTAAATATTAAAGGACGATAAATCTAATTACCCAGATATAATTTACTTTTATTAATTTTGACCGATAAATATTAAAATAAAAATATTAATAAATTTGTTTTTTTAGGAATTAACACAATCAAAATATAAACATGTATTTTTTTGAACTTACTCTTTTTTTTTTTTTATTTCAGGAAGTGATCAACTCAAATTGGATGAGGATTTCAGGTTTGAGCATAAGTATCTTCTATTCAATATTTAATCTCTTCGTAAATATACATATACATATACATATACATATACATATACTTCCATGTTGCACTGGCACCACAGCAATTTCTGTGCGGGGAGGTCTCGTGTCTAAGGGAATATATGAAATTTCGCATCACATAAATGACCTGTCATACATTAAAGGGTGGTGGATAAACTAAAACCATTAGCTTTCAGCAAACTCTTTTAAGGATGTGTTTGCTAGGAGTGGAATCGAGCTCAGCCGAACCGAGGCGAGGTTGTTATATTGGACTCAAACTCGATTCAAGATTTTATATAGAATCGAGTTCGACTCAATAAAAAAAATTTTAAATCAAATTCAATTTGTAAATAACTTGATTAAATTAAAATAATGTCGTTTTAGTTTAAAATATAATAAATAAAATATTTAAAAAATATAATAAAAATATTATAAAAAATATAAAAATATTATTAGAAAAAATATATATATTATTTTAATAAGTCTACTCGCGAGTTTTCGAACTGAATTTTTCTAGACTCGAATTCGAATCTAAACGAGTCATAAATCAAACTCAACTCGAACTCATTTTCTTCACAAACCGAGCTCAAGTCGAACTTTTTTCAAACCGAGCTCGAATAATTCGCAAATAACTCAATTCATTTTCATCCCTAGCCCAATAATTTGCCCCCTTTTCAAACCGTGTGTATGGTTTATAAATATATATATATATATATATATCAAATAAAAAGAACTTTTAAATTTTATTTATTTTTTTAATTTTTCATCAATTAAATTTTGTCACAATCACTACTATACCAACCCATTCAAACACCACCTCAATTTTCGTGGCACGAGGGTTGGGTTTTTTTTTTCCGCTTATTATAAAAAATGCAAAGCGATCATCACACTTGCATAATTTTCAACACAGAAAGTGCTACATACATATATATATATATATATATATGTATGTATGTATATATACACGTACACAAACAGCACTCAAAATCACCATTGAAATTAACAAAGAAAATCACAGATTTCAAGTGGGTTTCAGGTCTTGAAACATCAGAGACCAGAGTGACTGAACTCCATTACCACCACGACCACCAATCTTGGCTTTGGCACAGCGAACGTTGAGCTTTGGACTGAAGCCTCTGCCCTCCAAAGGGCCAGATAAGTCAGGGCTCCTGCTAGCAAACATGTATCTCTGTTGTTGCACAGAGCCAGACACCAACGGACTGCTGTTAGGGAAAATCAGCTTCTCATGCTGCTTCACATCCAGAGGGCCAGACAGACTTAAACTCCTGTTTGTGACAAGAAACCTTTCCCTTCCTCTGCTGTCCAGAGGACCAGACCTCATTGCATCATTGACAAACTCCTTCGAGCTGTGGTGCTTCCTCAGCGCTCCTCCCCAGTGTGCCCGGAAAGGGGAAAACTCCCCCTCCCCTATGGTGGCAGGCGGCGGCGGCAGCTCCTTGGATGAAACCCACCTACCAATTCTCTTGGTGAAGCGCGCTTTCACTTTGTTGATTGCCAGAAACAGCCTTGAAAGACTACCTGGTGACCTTACCTCTCCAACCTCCTTCCTGGCAAGCTTGAGGATCTCTAGCCTGTGTTTGGCCACGGTGATGCCCATGCTCTGCAGAAACTCGTGGTTGAAGGACGCCAAATCCTCTTGTTCAAGCTCGTTGCGGGTGAACACGAGGCCATACTCGTATACAAGAGAGTCGTCGAGGCCCGTTCTGGACAACCACGAGAACCAGTCCATGGCCAGTTTTTGTTGATCCTGTCCGATTCTTTGATATGCATATACACATGTACCGAGACAGTTCTTGAGATATATAAGTAGCAGCGGATAATATGAAGAAGTAGATAAAAATAAATGGAGACTAAAAGAGAGGAGTTATTTCTTACTTTCCATCTTTTTAATGGAATTTAATCGGTAGTTACAGGCATTAAGGTATCCTTTTAAATTGGAAACTCACTGATGAACTATATTAGGTGTGTATTTAATTTTAGCTGGGGTGACATCCTTCGTTTTGAAACCTCCCACCCAACTCCCATAGCTTGTTTTCAGAACCCCCGAGTGGGGTCTAAGAAGTCTTGTTTCATGGATTCAGAATTTGGAGCATAAAAGTGGGGAGATCTGGGAAAGGTGAAAAGAAATTTGGTGGTTCGGTAAATTCCTTTCAGTACTGGCTCAAAACTTTCTAAAGAGATTCATTGAAGTTTGACAACATTGGGCATTGAAAGAAGATTGGAAGGGAGGGTTGAATAGTTATTGACACAGTAATTGTTAACTGACAGCCACATCTACAAAACTTGAAACCGAGGGCTGGCATCCAACTGCAACATTTAAGGCACGTAAAACGTGGAAAGATATATTATGCTCTGAAAGAGGTACACCAACAGATATCTGAAGCAAAAGAGATTCAAGTGAAAAACTGGCTGTAACAGCATAAGAAGTACAAAAAAGAGCTCCTTGTACTAATTTTTTTTTTCTCTCTCTTTTACCTGAACTGCCTTTTGGTTTGCTGCCAGCTATGGATTTGAACAATGCTATTGCTTACCGATTTCGTCAAGGTTAAACTAACCTTAATGTAAGGCCAATTAATCTAAAATTAAAACTCTCAGTTCTTGGATAAACTCCGAGCTTGTTGGCAATTCAGAATAATGACAAATTCGACAGTCACAGATGTCATACCAACCTATTTAAAACCAAAACTGGCCTAAACAAGATCAGAAAATCACCATTCCTTTAGGTATAGCTAGCTCAGCTATTAAACACTTTGTAAAGCAAGATTTAGGGATGGGGATCCAATTCTATGTCCATCCGGGTTGTGATTTCTTATGCGAAGAGGAGTTCTACCCCCAGCAGTGCAGCCCTAGCCATTGGACCCTAAGAAAACTTTAGAAAAAATGAAAGACGATAAGATTATACAAGTCCACCCTTAAAACTTCACCTTTTGCACCCTTAAGTCTTCATCTTTTGTTCTTTTAATCCTTTTAAAGAGGAGCAACCAGATTCCAAAAAATGCATTGGCAAGAGTTCTTGTATAATCTGAAGATGGGGGAGAATTTATGGTCCAATTAATTGTTGACTCCTCATGGAGTATGGATACTGATAATTACCTTATGGGATTCTATCATATCACGTTCAGCCTTCAATTTCTGGCTGCTATATTATAACCATTCTGCATAGTATCAAGTAGTAGATTGTAGCCCCTTCGGGGGTGGTTGAGCGGAAGTTCGGAGACGCCTCAGAGCTTGGGCCGCGTGCGGTCCCAGGTTCGACTCCCCTTCGGGGAGGTGGGTTACCGCTTGGCGGGTTTCTAACAGCTTCCCTCGATCGAGCCGGTCAGCCAGGGCTTTGCCTAGGCTGGTTTACCACCTATGGGCCATTGCCGGCTTGGTCCACGGGGCGGGCTTCACCCAGTACGCACCTTCGAGGTAGCGGCTACGGGCTTCTTCCCGACCCATAGAAGTAGTAGACTGTAGCCCCTGAAAGGGATAGTCGAGTTGGTTCGGATGGCGGGCTGAAGGGTTTGAGACCAATAGGTCCCGGGTTCGACTCCTCTTGGGAGCAGTCCTTCCTCTAATTGTGGAGGGCCATTTAACAGCCTTCTTGGCTGAGCTGGTCAGCCAGGACTTGCTTAGGCTGGTTTACCTCCTCGTGGTTCTTTGCTGGTTAGGGCCACGGGGCGGGCTTCACCCAGTGCGCACCCATGGGTAGCGGCTGCAGGGCTTCTCCCCGACCCCATAAGTAGTAGATTATAGCCCCGAAGAGGGTAGTCAGGTTGGTCAAGGGTCGGGGACTGTAGGGTTCGAGTCACGTGAGGTCTCGAGTTCGACTCCTTCGGGGGGCAGTCTTTCCTCTTAATGTGGAGGCGATCTTTAACGGCCTTCCCGGCTGAGCCGGTCAGCCAGGGCTTGCCTAGGCTGGTTTACTTCCTCGTGGTTTTTTGCCGGTTAGGGCCACAGAGCGAGTTTCACCCAGTGCGCACCCATGGGTAGCGGTTGTGGGCTTCTCCCCGACCCCAGAAGTAGTAGATTGTATCTTAGCAATCCTAGAGTACGCACCAAGAGAAGCTTGAACACTAGTTCCCTCTATTATTAATTCTCCATTCTGAATGGTCTCTCATCTCTCCAGCCCCCACCAAAAAAAGAGGGGCAGAAAGGGATGATACTCCTAATGTGCTAGTTTTTTGTCTGAATTCCTAATAACAACTGGGGATTCTAAAATACAGGTTAGATTTTTGCAAATGAAACTATACAAAAGGACAGACTAAAGGAATCACCAATCAAATTAGCCTATCAAATTTATAAATGTGTAGCCCCAAAGAACATATAATTTGGATCGTCATAGAAAAGCCAGAGAGGGTTTCTATCTTCATCTAAAGCTCTTGAGCAAGCCCGGGCAAAACCATCTTGAATTGAAAAAATAGGCAAGAAGTCAAGTGAGGACCAAATCAAGAGCAAGTTTTACTCAACACCCTCTTGTCCCAACATAACAGAACACCAATGGCCCAACAATAAAAAAGAACACCTCCAGCCTCCCAGTTGCCCCTAGATAAACCAAATTTGGATATCTTCCATATCATAGATTTCTTGCAATATCTATCATAATTGTTCCATCTTCATCTCTTGCCAACAAACCAAGTCAACTATCCAAATCTGCAACACTAACATTCATTACGTTCCTTTTAGGGCATGCACACTGGCCTCTTTTGAAAAATTCTAGTGACATTTTCCCATTTTATAGATTCCCCCTTCAAGAGCACTTGGCATAAGATTTTCTAAACTCCACATACAATAGAGAATGTTATACTGACTCCCTAAATTTGGAGAGGTACCATAGCACTTCCCTAAAATAGAAAGGATGTAGAGATACTTTTGTAGGCCTCTAAATGCCTCCTCTCTATAGATATATATCTTATATTTTATAAAAGAGAAGGGTTTAGAGAAGCTGTTGCAAATACTTTACCTGGGTCACACAATCAACCACATTCCATAAAACAAACTTGAGCCAAAGGTGGATGAAGCCTAGAAGAGAGTTCAGTCCACAACACCTCCAAACTTACATCAATTACCCAAACTATTAAGCACCTTAAACACGGAAAAATTAAAATAGCAAGTGTTTGTGACAAGAAAGAAATGAGTGCGATACCACCAGGGCTTGTGATCAAATATTGATGCAGCCATAATTGCATTGGATTACATGCAAATGAGAGATTGTAGCAAGGATGCAATGGGCTAAATTTGAGAAGTTATCCATTTTGGAATCACATAAACCTGGGTGTCCAAGCCAAAAAACAGCCTTTCGAGTAATACTCACCACTTAGCCATGACCTATGCCGGACTTCAAGCAAATTCCATCGTTTAGGCCCTCAAAGCCCCTTTTTCCATTTTAGGAAACGTTTAAATTTGCTTTTTATAAGAAATTATGTTTTCAACGCAGTTTACTTTGGCATATTTATTTTTTATTCTAGTATCAAGTCAAATTTGTCATTTTTGGTAAATTTCCCTTTTTCATAATTTCTTATTTATTTCCACCTTGAATAAAATTCTAGCATTCAAGAGTTTTTTTTTATTTAAACATGTATAAACCTAATGGCTACTCAATTGATAAGGAATAACAAAAATTATTGACAGAGACAGTATCCATTAGTTCTTCTGCCAATATCCTGGGTATTCCTGGCATGGAATAAACAAAATACCACATGCATATCTTGATTTCCTTTGATTTTTCTTGCACTTCCCTGTGAGAACTATGGGGACCTTGGGCCCCTGCTCTGATGATTGCCAAAATTAGTGTAGATGTCTTATATTTTATAGTTAAAATTTTTAAATATTAGCAGTTAGCCCCCCGTTAAAATTCACTATAATTACTGTACTTTTGATTAATCTACACATTCGCCCCCCTCCCCCAGCCCCTCCAAAAAAAAAAAAAAGGAACAAAGGGGAGGGGGGACTCTAGCATTCCTAGCTCCGTTCCTGGTTTGATTGAAATTTAGGTACACACAATCTATCAATGCTTCTACATTCTTCCATTTCAAGAATTTAGAATCTTCTACAAGCTGATTGGCATCAATTTAAAAATCTAAAATCACTCCATATACATACTACAAACAAATAATTTGGACAGAAAACTTCTATCTTTGGGAATAAATCATTATATTTTCACTTTGGAGACACTACAAAAAAGAGTTCGAAACTTACAAGAAGCAAGTTGAGTATTTTATGTACTTCTTTTCTCTACGTGTTCAAGGAAAAATCAATATTCGGATGAAATATCTGCTGAAACTGGATATATACTTTCTTGCTTTCCTCTTTTCTTATAAATCTGAGAAGCACAAATATGGATATGGAGTGCAAATATGACTAATGAAGTGCGAACATGACACGACACGGACACAGAAATAAATTAATTTTAAAAAATATGAAGACACGCTTAGATAGTATCTGACACGCATTGAGAGTCAATTTCAAAGCAATTGTTCAAAGCATTCAATAACAACTGCTTCCCAAAAAATGATCAACCACGAAAGAGGAAAATGGAAGTTAAAAACTACCCAAATTTACTTGCAACTACTTTGTACCATGAAGTTCACAAAAAAAGAAGAGCAACTGCAAGCATAATTACATCATTTCTCTCCACTAACTCACCCAATTCAAGTGCAAGGCGAGCACATCCCTAATCCTCTGTCCATCCTCATCCACCTCTCCTTCAAATGCAGGAAGCTCTTTGTGGTAACTTGAGCATCCCACATCCTCCTTGGGCAAGGCCTCACTACACTTGATCAGAAAATTGTGCAGCAGAATACATGTCACAATGACAAAAGGGAATGACTCAATGTATTGCTCCTTCCATGGTTTCAACAGAAGCTGCCACCTTGCCCGAACTCTCCCAAATGCTGTTCCAACCAGTTCCATTCCTCGATTATGAACCGAATTAAAGGCCATTTCTGAGGAAGTCAACCCATTTTTAGCATCTGATTTTGCATAAGGAGTGAGAAGCCATGGCAAGAGAGGGAAACAAGAGTCACCCAATATGTACTGAGGGATTAAATTCCCATCACTGAGCTCGAAAGGCGCCCCATTCAACAACTCCCTCGATTCTTCAACACCAGAAAACAACTTGGATTTTCGTAAGATTGTTTCGGGCTTCATTGTGCTAGGCCACCCGGCAGAGACATCCAAGAACCTCCCCTCTGAGTCCACCAATGCCTGAACCAACAGGGACCCATTTTCGCCTAACAAGTCACCATCAATCTGAAACTGATCAAACCCCAAAACTCCACAACAATTAGGGAGTGAAACCCATCCGAAACCCACTACAATCCTGTTGATATCTGTTCGAAGTTCGAACAAGTGACCCAATCTATCATTGATTGACTTACAGACCATGTAAAATGCGCGACACGCCGTGGCGGAATCGAGCATGAACCTCCGGGAGACGGCCTTGTAGGACGCACCATGAGCGAGGCGGAAAAGGGCGGCAGCGAGGGCGTAATTTGGGGGGATCGGAGAGAAGCAGTTAAGGGATGGGGTGAGAAGCCTGAGGAGGAGAGTGAAAGAAGGCTTGGACATCCGGAATGCGTCGACCCATCGGGAGTCGTAGTCGGCGGAGGCGGCGGAGAGGAAGCGGTGGAACCAGCAGGGAGTAGGGGTTGAGGAGGAGGAGGGCGGTGGGTTTAGCGGAGGGGAGAGAGCGGTGGGTTTCAGGAGAGAGAGGAGTCTAGAGAGAGAAAGCGCGGTGGAGGAGATTTTGGATTCGAGGTTTAGGGTCTGGGACGGGAAGAGGCGGAGGTCGTTGTGGCAGAGGAAGGAGTGAGCAGCGGTGGTGGCGGAGGCCACAAGGGAGATGAGTTGGGTGAGGTTTTGGTGGCTGCAGCTGTGGTGGGGGTGAACGGCAATTGGGGGTTTTTTGGTTCTGCGTTTGGTAGTGGATTTGGCGGCAGCGGCTCTTCCCCCTCTGCCACCGGCCATGGTTGCGCTTTGAAGAATCACTGGCAAATTGGCAATCCTGCACTGTTATTTGCCGTAAAAAAAGAAAGGTAAATTACACTAACATCCCTTAAGGGGTATTTGGAGTAAAAAAAAAATTAATAGATGAAATTGATGTAATATAAAAATAATAAGTAACAAAATATAATTAGAGAGATTTAAAATTTTTTAAAATTTTTTTATTTTTTTATATTCCCAAACGAACCCTAAATATTAGGCATAATTTAAGAAGACCCTCTTAACTTAATATTTATTTTCCTTAGATTCTAATATTTGAAACATTTACACCGTCTGTTAGTTTGCTCCGTTAAACTAAATCGCAATAGGCATAAAAATAACAATCTTCAACCACTTATAAACCCCTTCAATTCTAAACATGTGGTTCTAAAATGGATCAATGGTGGTCGTGGCTGGCACGGTGAGCTTCCCAGCCCCAAAAAACTCAAATAGTTTGTCAATCTTCGTACGGCTACTGTACATCTCATTATTTCCTTTGCTGAAAATCTCAGTTTCTCCTCTCATAGGCCTACCTTGCCCGACTTTTTGTCACCTCCTCCTTCACCAAAGTAAGAAAGGTTTACCATAAATCCACCTGTTTGGGAAATAAGTGGAATTAATGAGGAAAAGCAACCTATTTGA
This sequence comes from Vitellaria paradoxa, assembly GCA_019916065.1. Lineage (NCBI taxonomy): Eukaryota > Viridiplantae > Streptophyta > Magnoliopsida > Ericales > Sapotaceae > Vitellaria > Vitellaria paradoxa. The sequence continues at coordinate 34,178,941 of CM034241.1, read as the reverse complement.
AATATTAGTGAAATTGATTTGGTGTTTTGAATCTGGGATTTTTTTATGGATAAAATTTTTTTGGGTGTTCACAAGAATATAATTACTGACCAAATTGCAAAACTTATATGCTTATAAAACGTATATCTACGTACTCATAAACAGTTTAGAGTAGCAAATAAGAGAGAAATGGAGGGTATGGGTGTGTAAATCTGTACACAGAATAAGCGAAGAAGTTGTTGGTGTGGCTTGCTAGCATCGTCGAGGCAGAGGACGTGCTTGGGCTGCTCGTGGAATGGGTTGGGCTGCAAGGCTTTGCGGCGCTAGCAAGCTTTTTTTTTTTTTTTTTCTTTTTCCTGAACTTGTGCTTAGATCAGGTGAAAATCGGAATTTTTTTTTTCTTTTCTGGGTTTTATGTGATAGAAAAATTCCTTTGCCTTTTATAATAGCATCAATCTTCTATATTGAAGAACTCACAAAAAGAGGGTGGGGTGGAGAACTTTTACAGAGAATTTTTTTCTTTGGTTTTGGTTTTGTTTTATATTTCAATGGGGTATATTTGTCTTATATATAAAAAATTTGATTGACTTGATTGACTTTATTAAAGTTTAACGGTCTAAATTAACGGAAAAGGCTAAGTGTTCTAAATATTAAGGTTTGAGGGAGCAAGCGCAAGTTTTAAAAGGTTGAAGGATGCCACTAAATTATATTTAATGTTTAGGGGAGTTAAGTGTAATTTATCCAAAAGTGTAATGAAAGGGATTATACCTGTTTTTTTTTTCAAAATTATGTATTTAGTAAAAATTTTATGAAAATTAAAAAAAGGTTAAAAATATAAAAAAAAATTAAAGCAAGTTGGTGATTTTTTTTTTTTGTGAAAAAAGTGAAAATTGAAAAAAATTGATGAAAGTTGAAAAATTGATAAATTTGTTGAATTTGTAACTCCAATTTTCTTTGACAAATTTAATAACTTTTTAAACTTTTTTCTACTTTTTCTAATTTTTTATAATTTTCTCTACGAAAAAAACTCTAATTTTTTTAACTTTTTTCAACTTTTACTAATTTTTTAATTTTCTCTAACTTTTTAATTTTATAAATTATTACTAAACACACAACTTTTTTTAAAAGTGACATGTGACAGCATTAATAAAAAAATTATAAAAAAATTTCACTTTTTTATTCTGCACTAAAAAATAGTATAATTATACTTTATTATTGTTATAATATTCCAAATTTGCGCTTACTGCTGATTAAAAAAATATTTCCTTGCACGAGCAATGGCACTACCCTAGTATATTTCAATATTACTTGACATTTTTCAACATAAAAATTTTAATTTAATCTGTTTCGTTATAAAAAATTTCAAGTATTATAAATATATTTTACATTACCATCATTAACAAAAAATAAATTTGCAACTTTAATTTTTTCAATCCATAAAAATAAAATAAAAAATATTAGTATTCTTTTTATAAAAATTCTAAATGGGTTCAAAGTACTTAATTTTCTAGCGATCAAAGAAGTTTGTCAATCTTAGAATGCAGCATTTAAAATACATATATTAATTGTAATTTCATGAAATTAAAATTCTCAATAATTATTATATTACTAATATATCCCCTTCAAACTCTATCCTCATAGATTCCTTAAAATATTTTTGTGTGAAGTAAAAATATACTCCAAGTGTACTCGCCACGCTTTCAAGTTTTCTTCCTTAGATAGAGTTTTTGCAAATAGAAAAGAAAAAAAAAAGTCAAAGTAGAAGGTTGGGAGAGAGTTTTTGGCCAAAAATTCTTGGATGATTTAACTAGTTGAATGCTAAAGAGTAATTATAGAGAAAGAATTTCATGAGTAATAGTGAATGTCCTTTTATAATTGATAATTTGTAACGTAACAAACTAATTTAGTTATACTATTATCATATAGTTAGAATTGAATTAGAACTTTATTCCTTTACTCTGAAAGTATATTTGTGAGGTCGGGAACAAAATTGATAAGGTTAAAAAGATCTATGGTTAGAATTGTATCACGTGTTTAACATATTTTTTGTACTAACATTTTTCTTACAAAATTTTGTTATCTTAAGATTTCGAGTAAATGTTTTCGTAATCTTCTTCAAGATCAATGCAAGGGGATGGGAGAGGGTAATCACCTCCTAAGTTTCTAAAATTTTTAAAATTTATGTATGGATTTATAAAAAAAAAAATTCATATATTACTTATTGCCAAAAAAAGAAAAAAAAGAAAAGAAAAATTGACTTGACACTCCGCTCCTCCAAGTTTTGAGCCTTTTTAAATTTTATTATTAAATTCATAAAATAATTTGTAAATTATTTATATTTATCCTCCCTTCCAAAATTCTAACAAAATAATACCCATTATATATAAAGCAACCCAGAGTTAAATATTAAGAATTGCATTCGAAGTTAAAGCGGTAATTAAGGGTGTGTTTGATACATTAAACTTTGGTTGAAATCGCTGAAAATTTCTATTATATTTTTATATATTCTTACTTTCTTGAAATTTAAAAAAAATTCAACACCATCTAAAAAAAAGTCAATAATTGGAACTCGGTTAATCAAATAGCAAATTTTTTTTATGATTCTCACCACGAACTCTCAAACTATCAAATAACACCCACTATGACTAATTTTTTTTGGGTTGTAGAAACCGTTCCGATGAATTATAGAAACCGTTTCGACGGATTATAGAAACCGTTTCGACTCTAGCCCACTTCCTGACTTTGTCTAAACGACTCACGTAATCCCGTTGGAATGGTTCGCTGAACACATTTGGGATTCGAACTGTAGACGCATTGAATCCATGGAATGCAACCAACAAAAGTATTTTTTCTCTCTATCCCAACACACAGGCTACCAATGACTTGTAAAAAAAAAAAAAACAAAAAGGAAATGTTTTTAACCCATTCACGCTTGCTTTAGAAAGGAGAAATAGAGAAATCTCAAAACTCAAGACCCACTATGGCCAATACAAGCTTTTAATGATAGAAAATGAAAATATAAAATACAAATGAAAGGAAATCCGAAAAAATGCCTATCAATTTAAGCACGAGAAGAGCGAACGGTGTGAAATGGTGGTGCTCCGAGTTTGATTTAGTTCGCAAAGAAGTCATGATTGATACAAAATTTCGAATCCGTCCAAATGAAAATCCAATGCGTTGGAACGAGAATCTTACTATTTATCTCAAAAAAATATAATTTGAGATGTGTGTACCAAATATAAAAAATTTCTTTAAATCACACTTTATCTTATTTTATTTTATTTTTTGCCATTCTAAACATGTCTAAAATGTTGAGACGAGAAAGAATACAATAAATATTTACAGACCAAACTGTCTTCTGTCACATCATCAATACCTATTCCTTTAATCATTTGAGTATTTTGAGTTTCAATCCTACCTAAACTAATCGGAAAAAGATAATAATAATTTTGAGGTTTGGTCCACCTTTTCTTATTACAAGAGTATATATGCGAACGCCCCTTCGGGGGTGGCCGAGTGGAAGTCGGGCTTGTCTTAAGAGCTTGGGCCTCTCGAGGTTCCGGGTTCGACTCCCCCATGGGGGGTGGGTTACCGCTGTAATGGCGGGAGTCTAAAGGCCTCCTCTCGGTCGTGCCGGTCAGCCAGGGCTTGCCTAGGCTGGTTAACTCTCCAGGGGCCGTTGCCGGCTCGGGTCCTGGAGCGTGCTTCGCCCTGTGCGCACCCCAGTACGGGGTAGCGGCTGCGGACTTCCACGTACCGGAAGAGTATATATGCGAACGGATTTTTTTTTAAAGACAATTATTCTTGTTTTTTACAATTATATGAAAAAATATGTTGTATACAAAGATTTACATAATATATGCATATTTTTCCCAAATTTTATACACGTCGTAATTTATGTGAAAACAATAAAAGGACTTTGTAAACATTGATAAGATCAAATAAAAAAATTACAATTATTTTATATGCTTGTTAATAAAATTCGTAAAAATATCATAACTTGTTAATATGGATGAGTGTAGAGAGATACTAGATAAACTATCGTCGAGATACGGTTAAATACTTTTGACCTATATTACTTGGGTAAGGTGAGATAAATTGCCATGTGCTTGCTCACACGTTGAATGTAACATCTCTAAAGTATAATATGTTTTAAAGATATGTGAGTACCAGTATCTATGAAAACTTAAGATTAAGTATGCTTTGTCAATAGTAATACTAGAATAGTTAACCCTTAAGAATCATCATATTGCACCTAATTCAACCCATATTGTGGTAGTTACGGGTCATGACAGAAAAGTAATAGAGTCAAAGCGCAGCAAAATATATGAGCCACTTGGAGAAGCATGCCCAAAAAAGGAAGGAGTTGTAATATATCATGATAATGTGGACGATCGTAAAGAAATGATAAATGAGCTGCCACTGAAGAGCAGTGAAGCGTTTTTGTTCTATATTAACTGGATAGGATTAGGTGATGTGTTATATATTTTAAATTCAAAATTTTTACAGTACAATGCATTTTAAAGTCTAACAATACTAAATTTTAATTCCCAATGGGAATAAAAGAAAACAGAAAAATAAGTAAGACAAAAAAATTAAAATTAAATGGTGGCCATTATCATTATTCACTCTACTACCGTTAAATTCACCACTATCCGTATATCACTTCACCAACACCCTCTCATCATCTCTACCTCCACCACTCTGTTCTATCTACACCTTTGCTACCGCCCTACCACCACCTCTACCCTTACTTCACTTAAAAATTTTTTTTATTCAATTTAATTTAATTTAAACCAATAGTATAGTAGAAATGATTATTTTATTTGAGAAATATTTATCTTGTCAACAAATAAAACAATAAAAATAGTCATTATATTATAATATTATATAATTTGACAATTTTCTAATTTATCCAATTTCATTCATACCGTCTTTCATTCTCATTTTAAAATTGTTCTATCTTGCATATTAAATAATTTTTTTTCCCTATTAATAAGGTAGAACGGTGCCAACACACTTATATCAAGAAAAGAAAAATTAATTAATTTTGTATAAGTACGATTTGGAGGAGTAAAATTGGCGAAAAAAAAGAAAGAAAAATTACTAAATTTTGGGTCTTGAGTGTTTGGTAAAAGACTAGAAATTGGTGTTTTGTTTATGTGAAAGATTACTAACATATCAATTTTTACTTATGTAACAAAAGCATAATGATGATTTCACTTTTAATCCAACTTAAAAATTATCAAAATTTTTACTAAATACAAAAAATAATAAAAATTATTCTAAATTATTAAATTTTTTTATCAAATACATAAAAATTACTAAAATTTTTTTTATTTATTTTATCGAGTAAATCAAAAATTTTACCTGTCAAAACTACCCAATATTGCAAAAAATGGCTACTTCCTCTTCCAATCGGGGCAAAGGAAAAAGGGGAGAGAATCAAATGTTTCAACAAAGATAGTGTGGCATGCCATCGTGGTTGCCAAAAACCGGAAACCCAAATCGTAGTCCCCAAGAAAAGTAGAAAACCCAATCCTATATGAACACTGTCTGTTTCTGTTTCTGTTTCTGTTTGCATAAGCCCATCGGTCTCCGTCTCTCACTTCATCTTCTTCCCCAAGTCGTCCCCCCGCAAAAGAGGCATATAGTTACTCTCTGACTCTATATATATATATATGTTTTTGTGTGTATAGATTGCTTTTTTTTTTTTCCCCTTCACTCTTAGATGGCGAAACTGAAGATTGGTGGGACGTGGTCGGGGGTGTTGGAGGTGGAATTGGACGAATGGACGATACCCATGTTGAGAGAAGAGGTTGCGAGGCGATCGGAGTGCGGGGCGGAGTCGATCAACCTGATATGCGCTGGGAAGGTGCTCAAGGACGGCGATGGGACCCAGAAACTGAGCCAACTGGGGGTCAAAAACAATGCCAAGATTTTGGCCAGCCGGGTTTCCGCTGATCAAGGCAAGGCCTTGAAGGAAGTGCTGATGGCCGAGGAGGAACGGTCTAGTAAACTCTCCAGACTCAAGTCAGTCTCTCTCTCTCTCTCTGGACTATGTTTGTCTCTGTCTGTATAAGTGTATCTTTACATGTTTGTTGAAATTCTTGCAAGGGTCGGGCCTTTTTACTGCAATTTATGTCGGATTTTTGGTGAATTCTGTGTTGCGTTTGAATTGAGCAAAAATAGGTAGTCTAGTGTATGGATTGTGAGTGTTTGTGTATTTAGATATGTAATCAATAAGTAAATAGAATTGGGGTTTATGTCTCTTTCGCTCTGCTTGATTGTGTAGTTCCCGGCAATTTGATTTGGGTACCGTATTAGTGGAATTCATGGGTGATGGTATCTATGTGGTTTATGTTTGAGTTGAGTGCTAGAATTGGGAATTTAAAGGGGAACCCAGTTCGCATGGAATCAAAACTATGCAATTGTATTCATATTTTACCTAAATTGTGATCATGTTGAGTTATTGTACAGGTATTCTTACTGCTTCTATATTTTTATGCAGTAAAATTCTATTAAGATTCTTCATGCTTCTGCTTCAAATATGCTGGTATTACCACCGAGTACATTAGTTAGTGAAAGCTAGGTTTTTTATTTGATCAATCATTCTATTCAATCAAGCCTTTCATTAAAAGGTGGGTTTGGTACAACCTAATAGGCTAACAGCCATTTTATTTTTTTTTCAGTACCATCCACAGTTAGTAAAATACACGAAAGTGATCATTCAATTGGGTTATACTTCTTCAAAGAACCATAGGAGGTTTCCTTTCTTCATAGATTTGCTACCATTGAATGGACAGAAATTTAGGCCTTATTTGGTAACTTTTTGTTTTCTGTTTTTCAGTTTATATTTTCAAAATTTTGTAAACTGGTAACAGAAACATGTTTGTTAAATCTGTTTATATTTTTTTTGTTTCCAAAAAAATGAAAACTTAAACAGTAAACAGAAAAAAGGTATTTTCACTCTGTTTTCTTTTTCTGTTGCAAATATTTTGTCAATTCTAATACTTTATTCATTTTGTTACATAATATTAAATAAATTATTTTATGTAAATATTTTATTAAACTAAAATTATTTTAATAAATAATATAATTAGATTAATTAAATTAATATGTAATATCTATTATTAATTATTTCTAATAAATAATTGAATTAAATTAGTTAATTTAATTAATAAGAAATATATATTATTAAATTATTTTAATAAATAATAAAATATAATATATTAATTTAATTTAATTTAATAAATAATTTAATTAATATAAATATATTTTATTAAATTTTTAAATAAATATTATAATTAAATTATTTAATTTAATTTGATAATTAATTTAAATAATATTTTATTAAATTATTTAAATTATTATGAATTATATTTTATTCAATTATTTTAATAAATAATATAATTAAATTAATATAAAATATATTTGTTAAATTCAATTAATTTTTAAAAAACTAATAAAATTAAATATTTTATGAAAATAAAAAATAATTAGTAATTGTAAACAAAATTGTATTTCCAAACGCAGTTTTAGTTTTCATTTTAGAAAAAGAAAACCACAACAGAAAGCAAAAAAAAGAAAATATAAACATAAAAGCTTAAATAGAAAAACGGCAGTATTAGTAATTGGCCCTCAGTGTTTTCTATTCCCTCTTCCATTGGAGAAATTTAAACTCAACCCTCTAAATTCTTGAGAATTAAGAACCTTGAAACTCAACCATGGATGTTTGTTCTGGAAAGAATTTTCAATCAGTTCTTGGTGTCAAAATATGCTATTATCACTGTGTTTACATGATGTAGAGGTGATTGTGCTCAATGAATGCCTGAATTATATTTATGTATATATATTCTTTATGCTTTAAAAAGGAAACAGGAGTAGAGATTTGACAAATACTCATGGTGTTCACAATTATATATTCTCTTTCCGAAAACAACAAGACTCTTGATTTTTCAAACTTTATTGTGACAGATGCTTAGATTTACGCCTGGCCCCCTAACTCTTGAGTAAGGTTCATTAGGGATTTATAAGGCTCTATCAAGAACCAATGAATTCTTAAAGCTCATCTGCCTTACCTATCCTAGTTGCATTTTAGAACTCATATATAATTTCTAGATCCATGAAAATTGTGGATTACTGAAACTTTATTTGACTGCCTACACAAACGTCCTAATTAGTGATTCTAAACACTCGTATACATCAGAAGAATATAATATTAAATTATTAATTGTCAGTGTATGTAAAATCTTCAACAAAGCATCAATTGGTTCTATCCCCCGAGCATGCGTAAGAGCAGACGTAGCATATGTGGTGGGGGTCATGCTGGGGTGTTTATGTGCACTCCACACTCAATGACTACTTATGAATAAGTCCAATAGGCTCTGGATTTTAGCTGCGTCATAACTTATGATCATGGTACTTTGGTATGGGTTGCATGCAGGTCTTTGGTTTGGTGGCTGAAGTTGGGTTCTAGTTGGGGTAGTTGTCTTCCGCTCTACATTTGATATCAACAGTCCCTACCGGTTGGTTTTGATCCCATTTGGTACCATCTTTTAAGCTAAAAAAGCAGCTAAAAACAAGTTTAGTGTTTAAGATGGCTGAAAAAAGGCTGTCTAGAGTGTTTAGTAACCTTCCAAAAAAAGCTAACTTTATTCAGATTTTTGTGTATAGGTTTTTGATACCAACTGAAATGTGACTACAATGCTCTTATAATTGATTAAATAGTATTGTTTTTTATTTGTTAACTAGTATTTTTATGATAATTTTGGAAGATTGAACCCAGTGGTGTTTGATGTGTTTTCTCCACATGAATGTGTGTATTAGTTTCACACCTTTATTGTGTCGAAATCACTTTTTAGGTCTGGATAACAACATATTCCATCTGAGTTTGCTTGTTTAAATAGACTCGTTGCTTTTTATTCTCTCAAGCTTTGTTGGTAACTCCATGAATCTGACAGAGCTGCTGTGACATCAATGGCAAAGAGACACGCAGATGGTTCATTACCTGTTGAGGACTTCAATATAGAACTGGAAAATCAAAGTGGAGAGACAGTGCAATTGGGATCTGAGACTGATCAACGGTATGATGCATAAATGTATTTGGCGTGTTTTTCTGCTAAGATACTTTTGTAGTTCATGTGACGAATCCTCTTTCTTAAGTCTTTAAACTCCACTACTTCATTCTTACTGATATTGAATTTTCTGGTAATTTGGTAGGGCTGTGATGATGGGTTTAATGCTTCATGCAAAAGCTAAACAGCTAATTAAAAGGGAAAAGTATAAAGATGCATTGGAAGTACTTACAATGGGAGAGGTTAGTAGCTATTGCACTTCATGAACAAGAAAAAAAAAAGACATGTTGAAAGTTTGTTAAGTAAATGGATTGATTGTTTGTGATATGATTGTGCACAGGATAATCATAGAATCTAATTCACGGTGTTGGATTTTTAGTTTGGGCTTTAAATACAAAGTTCAGTAATATTTCTCGTGATGCTGTGATGGCCTAGAGGGATAACTTAGACATCAGCCTGAGCTGCTGCCTCAATAACCTTTCCTGAATTATCCTTCTAATGTTGCAGCCCTATCTTGTCTGAAAATTTATGTTGCAACATAATCTTGTATTGATTGTTGCAGTTTTTTTTTTTTTTTTTCCCCGTCACTTCAAACATTACAAAACTGCATTATTATATCTGCAAGCATGTGCACTTCATTTTTATTGTTTAGTGGATGATAATACAGAGAAACCATTCTGAAACCTTTTGTCTGGGAAGTTGGTAACTCAAATTGTGCATCATTTTGTTTTTATGTTTAAATTGAATGAGGTGATTAATGTAGTGCCTTATTACTTTCTTTCAGGAGGCTTTTTCTCTTTGCAACCCGAAGGTCATTGAGGTTAGTGGTCTGTATTTTAAAAGGTTGTTTAGTTTTCTAAGGAATAACTACATCGAGCCATGTTGTGATGCATAGGGTCTATTTTTTCATTTATTGTATTAGGTAAAAGATTACTATTAGGGCCGTTTGATAACGCTGTTGTTTTTCTGTTTATGTTTATGTGTTTATTTTTTTGTTTTATGTTTTCTGTTGTCGTTTTTTTTTTCTTTTTTGCTGAAATAAAACTGAAGCTACGTTTGGAAATGCAATTTTGTTTACAATTATTAATTTTTTATTATAATAAAATATTTTACTTTATTATTTTTTAAAATTAATTGAATTCTTCAAAATATATTTCATATTAATTTAATTTAATTTTTAAAAATCATATGATTCAATAAATATAATAATATAATTCAATTATAATTTGATTATATTATTTATTAAAAATAATTGAATAAAATATAATTATTATTTCATTTAATTCAGTAAATATAAAATATATTAATTATAATTTAATTATGATATTTAATAAAAATAATTTAATAAAATATATTTTAATTAATATAAGATATATTTCATATTAATTAAATTAATTAATTAATTAATTTTATTTTATATTTATTCAATAATTTAATAAAATATATTACATATCAATTTAGATAATTAAATTAATATTTATTTATTAAAAATAGTATTAGTTTAATAAAATATTTGAATAAAATAATTAATTTTAATATGATGCAAAAAAAAATGGATAAAGTGTTAAAATGGACAAAATGTTTGTAGTAGAAAAAGAATAGAGTAAAAACACTTTTTTTTTAACGTTTTTTTAGTTTAAGTTTTCATTTTTTTGGAAACAAGAAAACGTAAACAGATTTAATAAACATGTTTTTGTTGCTAGTTTACAAAATTTTGAAGACATAAACAGAAAAACAGAAAACAAAATTGTTACCAATTGGGGCCTTAGTGTTTACCTCAAGACATGCATTTCGTAGTGATAACATCCCATGGTTATTGGAGGTAGAATTGTCATCTTGAAATTAGTTGATTTAGAATCAGTTTTGTTAACTTATTAGTAGGAAAAGGAGGAGGTTGACATCGAAAACGATGTCAGCTCAGTGACAGCGCACCTTAGGCATTTGGTTAAAGTCCAATGGTCCAAACGTTTTCACATATTTTTAATCCAAAAAAAGTGTGAATTTGTTTGGATCATTGGATTTTAATCTAATGGCCATGAGCTACCGTCATCGAGCTGACATTGACAAGGTGTCACCAGGCGATGTCAGCCCCTCCAAAACCTAACAACAGATGCAATTGAAGGTAAATTGGGCATCACTGTGCTTCTTGTTTTCCTTCTGCAAAAAGGTTGGTTGTTGAATTTGCCTACTCATAGACTTAGTGAATAGCTGAACTAAAGAAGTTTACTCTTCCATCCATCCTTAGGGATCGGTAATTTTACTTTGCATCAATAGTATGCTGGAAGGAAAGAAGCAACTGTAAGCATCATGTCATTGTGCATTTGACACATTTTTGTTAAGTTCTGCATGACGTGATTTTATTAATGCAACTCTAAATGGTTTTACTGCTTTCTCTTTTGGCTTCCAGCTAATAGACAATGTTCCAATACTACAAATAGATATGGTATGGTGCTACTTCATGCTCCGAGATATCACTTGGCTCTCAGTGGCAGGAATCCAGCTGTCAAATGCGAGGGAAGGGATTGAACGTTCTCATGGGAAGGAATCTAGTCGTCTCAGACTCCTTCAAGGAGCTCGTCATCCAGAGATTGCGTTGTGAGTGTTATGCCTTGATGCCTCCATTTGTCGGTCTTTTATCATTTGGAAGTTCACGATGATCTTGTTCTGCTATTGGATGTTACCCTGTTTATATAGGCACCTGAGGATAGAACTGCTGGAAGGAGTTGTCGCATACCACAGTGGTCAGTTTGAAAAATCTAGGAAGGCCTTGAACTCTGCGCAAACTAGATACTCCCAGGTTAGACTTTCTTAATGTTTCTTGGAATATGATTCTTGTAAGAAATGCAGGAAGGATATTAGTGATCAAAGCATTCATCGCATTTCCTCTCATTTTAAGATCATTAATCTTTTTCTGGGAATGCCTTAGAATGCAGGAAGGAAAGTATGAAATCAATGAGATAAAAACATTCATTACACCCCCTCATCATAATGGTCATTAGTCTTTTTTCTGGAATGCCTTTGTTCCCCACATCCTTCCCTCTTCTTCTTTTAAATAAAAAGGGTCTTTGGCTTTAATCTTGTGCCATTCAAATTAGTTTTGGTCCTATTCTAAGAGGCACCAATACTTCTAGGAATATGCTGTGTGCCCAAGTTGTGTCTGTTAAGGACATCAACACATTTTGGCTTTTCAGGAACGCATATCCATCACTTAATAACACATGAAATAAATTGTAATTTTGAAGAAAAAAATTGGAACTAAATAATAAGATAAAAACAACATGAGATATCTATTAACCTTTTTCACGTTTAATTTTTTAATTTTGGGAATTTTAAAACCTAAAACTTCCAAGTTGCTTACAATAGAATTTTCTAAAATAGATATAAATAAAGATTGATGCATTTATAATATAAAATGGAATAGATAGTTGCTTTTCATTTTTATATAAACATATATTTATTCTTTAAGTTGACCTGCCCAATTGTGTGTATGTGTGTGTGTGATGAATTAAAATCAATATCAAGGGGATACCACCCAAATACAAAAAATTGAGCAAACAAAGTAAAATATAAGCATCCATATCATCAACAGAGAATAAAATTTAAAAAAAAAAAAAAAACTCTTTAAATTTGGACATATACCCCAACATTTGTCTTCATGAATTACCTTGTGACATTTATATTTTTGCAGACATTCACACCGAGGTGTTTTTTTTTTTTTTTTTTCCCCTTCCTCTCCTCAACTAAACTTCCCACCTTCTGAATTCAGCTTCAGGTTTCTGATGAAGCCCTATCGCAGCTTATGGGCATGGGTTATAAAGAGCGTGATGCAAAAAGAGCTCTGCGGATGAGCAACCAAGATGTTGCAAGTGCTGTTCATTTTCTTGTTGAGGAGAAGATAAAAAAGGCGCAGAAACAAGAGGATGACATTCGGCGGAGGAATGAGATCATGTGAGTTGCATTACAGTGTAACATAGAATGAACTTATATTCTTTTTGGTATGCTTTGATTGGTACTTATATTTTTCTGTGCCAAAATTGCAGGGAGCAGAAGCATTATGGAATGACACCCTCCAAGAAACCTGTGGATCTCCAGAGATTGAATGAATTGGTGTCCATTGGGTAAGAGGAACCAACAAAAATAGAGATTTAAGTGTTATTGCTGTTATAATAATCTAATTTCTTTTTCTAGTAGGTCCACATGGGTAGTCTAGTGGTAAAAACTCTACTAATTGAAGTAGAGATCACAGTTCAAAACCCCTCTCAGCATTAACTGGTTCTTGGTTCTGGTGGGGTGGGTCAAGAGCTCTAGGGATTAGTCCACCAAAGGCAGGTAGTGCACCTAGTATAAAAAATAAATTCTTTTCCTGGTAGGACAAGAAAACACATAAAAGTTACCACAAAGGGAGCTATTCTTATATAGTTTGTTTAAGTCATGGATTATGATAATTATTTGTTGATTTTTCTTCCTTTTTTCTTTTTAGAAGTAAATGGTTATGGTTTCCTTCTGTCATTTTTCTTTTCCTGGCTACAATTGAACATTCAATTGTGGCATTGAAAGCGAAGATAAATATTAAGCTATAGAACAGTAGTGTGAAATTAATGTAATTATGAATTGTTGCAACTGTTAAGGCTTGTTATTTCTGAAATATAGGTGTTTGGTTGGCAAAAAAGTGCAAAAAAAGTACAAAAAGTTGATATAATAGTGATATGTTGTGAAATTTGATTGGAGGAAGTTGATAACTTTTGGTATATTTTGTTAGTCCAAACAGCCTAATTGAAAGTGAACTGCTGTTTTGTTGACTGACTTTGAATCCAGTGCCTCAACACAGTTTTACTTTTGTCCGACTTTTGCCTTGCAATGCTCCCACATCTCTGCTACATTGATCCATGGTGTTCCATATTTATAGGTTGAGCGTCCTTGCAATTACTAATCAAGTTTATTGGTATTGAATTTGGCAGGTTTGATAAAGAGCTTGCTGCAGAAGCACTTCGCAGAAATGAAAATGACACCCAGAAAGCTTTGGATGACTTAACAAATCCAGAATCTAATTCTTCCATTCAGGTAAATTTTCATTTCTATGAAACCTTTTTGTCTTCAGAAATCTCAAGACTCTAATCACTTGTTTGTTTGGTTTTCAGCTTGATATTGAATCAAGGAAAAGGAGAAGAGTGCGCCGAGCAGCGGATGCAGCTATTGAAGAGCTTACATCCATGGGTTTCCCAAGAGCAAAAGGTGCCTACTACTTGCTAAATTATCATAGAGCTATAATTTAATTGCCAAAAAAAAAAAAAAATCATAGAGCTATAATTTTGCATCTGACTAGCCCCTAGTGTTATTTTTCCAATATTTGAACCACATACTGTTAATTCTACCCTTGTTGTATATCCTTTATTAAGCTTGGCTTTACTAAATTGAACCTTGCATTCAAAATTAGTCTGATCCTTAGTGAACTTGTTGCAGTCATTGTATTCAAACTGTTAATATGCCTTCTACATGACATAAATGAATCGAAGAAGAGATGTGGCCAACCCTAACTAGTTTGAGATTAAGATGTTGTTGAGTTAATATGGCTTCCAATGTTTCTAATATAACTGCAGTGGCAATTAATGGTTGTGGGTATGTGGCTGTCTTATGCATTTTTGTGAGAAGCTGTTTAAATTACATGCAGACTCTGTAAAAATGCATCATTATTCTGAACTTTTCTTGTGCATAGGGCTCTATTTTTTCTCACTTCATTGTTTATTTATTACTGTTACTTTTTGGCTTGTAGTGGTTGCCGCTGTCAGGTCATTTGGCACGGAAGAGCGAGCTTTAAATCATCTGCTCGAACAACCTGGCCCAGATTCCGATGTCAATGCTAATTCTTCAGCTTCAATGCCCAACACTGTCAGCACTGATATTCTGAGCACCGAGGGTAATGTTGATGGTTCGTCGGGTGTCAATGAAGTCCCCGGGACTGACGACGACAACGACGTTGGAGGACCAAGCGTCCAGAAAATCATTGATCGGGATGTGGAAATGGAAGATGAACTTACAGGGGAACTGCATAGTCTTGATGCTTTCTCAGACTATGACATTGAAGTTAGCAGGGAAGGTGAAGCTATAAACGAGTACTTCGCTCTGCTGGCTTCTGCAGAGACCAGTGGAAAAGCTTCATCTTCCCATTGAGATGAAAATAGATATAAACAATCTATAGTAGATACAGCCTAATCATGTTTATATGGGGTTTTATCTCATATCAGTTAAGTTTATAGGTGTGACTGATTTCTGATATGGATGGAAAACATCGGTTTTCTGCCATGAGCTTAGCTTACAAGCATTTGCTGAAACAAAAACTGCTGTAAAGTGAGCAGAGATGGTGAAGATGACTCTATATGCAATCTGTTTTTATGAGAAAGAAGCTGAATTGATGTAGTTTAATTTCAAAGACTTGTTCTTCAGTCCTTCTAGGGTCAGGTTATTGTTAAAAAAAGTTGCTTTATGTCTACTTTTCAAAACGCACTTCCTTTGGAGGTGATTTGCGGTTGGTGAAGAGGGGTAGGAAACGAAAAAGAGAATTTGACTTTCATAGCCATTATATATAAAAGACATGCTAAAATAAACCAATGTAGAATTTGTCTTAATTTTTTTTTAATTCATATGTAGAAGGATTTATTAATTTTTCCTTTATTTTTGGTGAAAGTTGATTAGTATTACCAAAAAGCCTACCATATTTAAATTTAATTGAAAAGAGTTTTAAGAGATTCAACTTAAAAATTAAAAAAAAAAATCTATTTATGAACAACTTAACCCCAATAAAACATGCCACTATCATTTGCAAGCTTCTGAGAATCTCAGATGTGTTTGGGATGAAAATTTGTGGAACTAAAGAAAAGTGGATAAAAATAAAATTATTTTGGGATAATTATACTTTACTTCTTTGGGTCCTAAGGTCTATTAATATCAATAACAAGGCATACTTAACCAATTAATAAATTAGATGATGCAAACTCCCAAGCTTATGCACATTGTGTGGTCAATCATAATTAAATAATATATATCTTATCCTAACTTGTTAATATCTTAATCAAATATCCAATAGAATAAATTATCTAACATATGCATACATGTTATACTCAAAGTTTCCGTTAAACATTAATTATAATTTCAATGAATATGCTAAATTACATTAGGTATGTATAAGACATGATCTAGTATCAAGTCGGGAGTCAAAAAATACAAAAAATGAGCAAAACGATTAATCCCGCTTGAAGCCTACTGGAAGAGAGATTGAGTCCACGTCAAGCCAATCCCAATGAAAGAGTGTTTAAAGTTTGCTCAAATAGTAAACGTACTAGAAAAGTCGCTTGAAGGGTGTTCGAATGACTTGTCATACCTAACTCAAATCTTATTTGCTCTTAACTCAAACTTCATCTCCTTGGTCTAAATCAGACCATTCTTGCCACAGATTTAACAATTTAACAACGAACCTTGAACTAAAAAGAAAAGTCGAAAAAAAAAAAAGAGGTTTATAAGAGTCAACGCATATGTATACATGTATATGTATATACATATAATCACATTCATCCAAATTTAACTAAATCAAGCATGAAATTACTCTAAATTATGCAAGAAGAAAAAATAAACTAAAGATTTTATCCCATCTACCTTGAACCTGAGAAAAAAAAAAAGAAAAAAGAAAACAAAAAACCCACTAAAACCCTTCAACTTCAAAGGTTTAAATCTTTCACTTCAATCACAACTACCATGATCCAAAACCGATCACAATCACCATGATCCAAAACTTCCACGATGTTCACCGCATTGGGAGGAGCAAAACCCCTAAACAAACACACACACACACACACACATTCTCACTCACACACACACAGTCTCTCTCTCTCCGTTGTTCACCGCATTGGGAGGAGCAAAACCCCTAAACAAACACACACACACACACACATTCTCACTCACACACACACTCTCTCTCTCTCTCCGTTGTTGCCGGCTGATGAAGAAAAGAATGGGAAATAATAAGAACAAAAATAAGGACAATGGGGTTAGCCATTGGCCTATTGCCAAGCCCAAATACAACATATGATCCAATTTAGTCCAAAAAATCCCGGATTCAAATATTTAAATAATCTAAAGTCTCAATTGTTGACAAAAAATAAATATGAGGTGTTACAATTTTTTTATTTTTTTAATTTAACCAATTGGTTCTTGGTGAGTTCATCATTTTTCTGTTCATAATTCCAAATCTATTACTGGGAGATCTATCATAGCAAGAAGCACTAGTTTTCAAGACGGCTCTTTTCCTATTACCGTTCTTGGAGCCCCTTTAATTTACAAGAAGTTTGATTGCTACATATTTAATGGTTTGCTTCAAAAAGTTGCTAAGAAAGTTTCTGGTTAGAAAGGAAAGCTCATGTCCTTTCTTAAATCCCTATTCATATTTTGACCATTCTCACATCTGTTACATAAAAGTGTTGAAAGCTATTCATCAACCATTTGCTAACTTTTTTCTTTTCTGGGGCAGTGATGAGGGTAACTATAAAAAGCAAGCTTCGGGATAGATGGGATTCTATTTGTAAGCATATCTAATTATTAAGGTGGCTTGGGCGTTAAAGGAGCGTTCAAGACGTAGTGCAGTCTTGGCACTCAAAACTTGGTTGGAATGTTCTCTGTTCAGCTCCTTATTTGCATCATTCACGAGACAGAAGTTTAGGAGGAATATTCCTAACAATGACAGATCTAGGGGAGTGAGGTAAGATGGGTGGGACAGAATTAAGAATTTAGTTTGAATAGTTAATTTTTATAAATTTTAATATTTTTTTCTCAATCTCAAAAATATAATTTCAAAATTAATCAATTTATTTGAGAGTCATGAAATTAAAAAAAAAATTAAGTAAATATATAAAGTTTATTCATAACCTCGTTTAAAAATTATTTAATTAAGTTAAATTATTAATGATCTAATTCAAGAATCATATATCTTACAGACATAATTTAATAATTAAATCTCATATGTTATTAATGGCTCAAAATAAAAAGGCAGTGGCCTTTTAAATATATATATATATATATATATATATAAATACATCTATATTATATATATAAATTAATTTAAGTTAATTAAATTAATTAATTAATATGAAATATATTTTATGAAATTGTTTTTAAATCATAATTATAATAAATTATGTTTACTATATTTTATTTTTATTGGATTAAATTATTTTTAATAGTTAATATAATTAAAATAATAACTACCAAAAAATTAAAATAATTAAATTTATTGAATTTAATTAATTGACAATTATAATTATTAATTAACAATTATCGTTATTAAAAGTGTTTTTAAATTTTTATTTTTTTACTATGAAAATAAAAACTAAAAATTAAATATAAAAAATAAAAACTGAACACAGAAATTAAAATTAACAATTTTATGAGACGGGTATTAACTGTAAATGGTTGCAAAGAAGATTTCAAAGATGCCCTCAAAGTCAGATGAAAAAAATATTACTGTTTGGTTGGTGGCTGACGAGGTTTACTTGGTTGACCAGTTAAACTTTCTCGAGAAAATATCTCAGGAATAATTGATTTTGTTGGTTTTACCTAGTTGACCAGTTAAACTTTCTCGAGAAAATATCTACCGCCGACCAAATTTTCTAAAAATAAGTTGTTATCTTACAAGTTACAACTACCGCTACTAGTAGTTGCCTTGTAGCTGACGAAACGCGCAATATTCTGGATTCCATTCAATGAAATTGTGGAGGAAATATATATATATATATATATATATTTTTGTTTTTTTATACAAAGAAAAATAAAAATGACAAGGCAATAATTATATATATATTATATATGCCTTCTCTTCTCTTCTATTTTTGTTTTTTTTTTTTAAGGGAAGCCGAGAGAGAGAGAGAGAGAGAGAGAGAGAGAGAGAGAGATAGAGAGCTAATGGCGGGCAAAAGCTGAAGTACCCAAAGTTTGCACAGTGGATGAGAAGCAAGGTGTGGGGCTTACGGCACACTTTCCAGCCTGTCTTCAGTTATTAATCATTCTTTACTTTGAAGGGATCCGAGACAATGCATAAAATACATATATGTTTGTGTATATATATATATTAATAGGCACGTGCTACTTCCAAGGTCTTGACGTGTGTATAAAAGTTCTACTTCCAGAATCTTTAACAATGTATAAATATATATATATGTATAATGCTGAGTACTTATTCCAATTAAAGTCACTGCATCATCTAGTTTAAAATTTCAACTCTGAGTGGTGTTAATCTATTTGAGCAAACAATTTGGTAAAATGACTTCACCGGTATTCAGTTTTCGGGTCAAGTGATTAAAATTCGGGTTGTATATTTGTCTTAAAATTATTGAAACCCAATTTAGGGAGATTTTGTTTTGTGTATATATATATATATATATATATTATATACTTGAAATATGATGTAAAATTAATTTAAAAAAGAGAAAAGAAAAGAAAATATTAGTTAAGAGAGAAGAAAAGAGACAATTTTTCTTTCTATTTGTTTGTAAATTTGGAAAAGTAAGAATAATAACTTTTTTTTCTTTATGATTGTGAGTTAAGAAGAAATGGAAGAAGAAAAAAATAAGTTATTATTTTATCATTAAGTTTTTCGAAAAATTAGAGTGTAACTAATTTATTTAGTTTTAAGACATACTTATAATTTATTTTTTTAGCCTTTATCTAATGAGAAAATATATTATTTTAAAAGTTTCATTAATTTACCTTTATCTTTTCTTTATTTTTTCTATTTTCGAGAAAATAAAAATATTAAAATTTTAATACTAAATATTCTTTTTATTTTTTTCATTTTTCATTTTTTTCCTCCGAAAATTTCTCATTTTTTCTTTTTTTTTTCTCTGAAAAACACTCCCAAACAAGTGATTAATAATAAAAAACTTTTTTCTTTTTTTTTTTTATTTTACTCCATCCAACGGACTGTTAAAAAAACTTACCCATTGATTTGAGATGTACATTACATAATATGGAGACATTGAAATTCATACATACAACTTTTTAACAATAAAATTTTGCAATGTGATGACTCAACCATCTTTCCATAGTTAGACATAGGATGTGTTGTAAAAGTAAATATCTCGTAATTCGTACAGTAAGTGAAAAATTTAAATTTTATTATCTTGTAATTCGTATTTATAAAAATTTGTAAGATTTTATTTTATTTTAGAGAACTCCAAACGGAGTCATACTAATTATTGTTCTAACTGGACACGTATCAATTGTCATTGAGAGAGACACTGAAATCGAGCAGAAAATAGAGAAAAAAAATATTCAAATAATAATGTTTATTAATTCTACATGACAATATGCCCATCAACTCAAATGAGTATTTAAATTCAAAATCCTAACCCTAATAATTAAAATAAAAAATTACAAAAATAATGAAATCATCAAAACGAAATTGTTGACTCAATGACTTCAATTTCCAATTTTATTCTAACGCCGGCACAAATATTTTAGAAACGGATTATAATATTTTAACAGAAATATTTTTATTCGTAACTATTTCGCTCCATTACACGTTTTACATAATTTTCGAATATTAGGCTGGTTTATGATATTTCTAACAAAATCAATTTTGTTACGGCAAGTTCAGGCTCTAGAAAATTAACAAATATTTTGAAAATAAAAAAACCACCCTTGTTAATTAGTCTGTTTCAGATGACAAAAAATGAGATAAAGTGAAATAATTCGTAAGTTTGTAATTTGTGTATTGAGATAAAAATTAAATAATTTTTAGAGATTTTCAGAGATTTTTAAAGTTTTTTAGCTATTTTTACCAAACCAAGCATACCCCCAGAATAATATTTGATAAGTTGTTTTAAAGGATAAAAGAGATATTTTAAATTAAAGAATAATAGAAAGAAAATATGAAATTTCAAATAAATATTTGTTTAAATAGATTCAAAAATTATAATAATACAAAAGGTATTCATAAATATATTTAATTAATTTTAATTTTTTAAATTCTATACTTTTTTTTTCCCATCTTTCATCACCATCCAAAGAAGAGAAAAAGACTTTAAAGCCGTATAATCTTCGGTTTCCCTTTACAAATTTTTGATCCAAAGATAACCCAAAAAAAAAAAAATAAATAAAAGATATTTTCTGTTTATAAACAAGCTAAATTGAGTCAAGCGAAATAGTAAGGGGGTTCATATTTAGGTTATAAGATTATCGAATTTTAGGGTATGTATTATTAATGAGTTTCAAAAAGAATAAAATTAATTTGCTAACACATGCTAGGAAAATTTTGAATGAGTTTTCAAGCTAAAGACGGTAAGTTTGACAACGAAATTTTTAAAAACTTTTGATAATTTTTAGCATACATTTAGTAAATTTTAAAATTTTAATAATTTTTGGTTGCTGGATAAAAAAGCGAAGAAATGATCAAGAATTTCTAGGAACACTTAGAAACTTTTTATTGTTTAGTAAAAATTAAAGAAACTTTTAAGAATTTTTAACAATTGTTGAGATTTTGCCAAACGCTTAAAAATTTTAACAATTTTTTCCCGCTTCCAAACGGGGCAGTGAGAGAAGATGGATAATTCTGAAACATGAGGGGAGAGATGTGTAATTTCCCCACTTTTGAGAGAACGTCCTTGGCACTGTACAAAGTAGGAATAGGTCTGGTAGTAGTCAAAACGAATACCGTTTTGTCTTGCGGTCTTGTTAGTATCCAAATCCAAAACGTCTTCAACGAACTTGAAGTTTACGTAATTGCGGGACCCACACCACCGTTTTTTGTCTGGCAATATTGATTATTTACAATAAATTTCGAAGGGCATGTTTGGTTGCGCGAAAATTGTCTATGGATCAATTTTGAATTTGTGCAATGAGGTGTATGTGAATGCCTAACACTTACTAAGGGCCGATGCGTATTAAGTTTCCGAACTTGTGCAAGTTGGCTGCGCCACTATCGTGGCAGCGTTTCACACCTCAAATTTATTTTAGTAATTTTTATTACTTTTTGTCAAAAATTATTATTAATAATTTTTAGTTCGTTTAGTGAAACAAGTAACAATTTTTAATAATTTTTTATAATTTTTGAGTATTTAGTAAAATTTTTAGTAAAGTTTGATGATTTTTAACAATCTTTAATAATTTTAAAAATTTTTAACAAATTTTGATAATTTTTAAATTAAGTAAGTTACTGCAGCTAGATAGAGGAGGCAAAAATAAGTATTTTATCAAACACACAAAAATTAACTTTGGCTAATTTTCCACTAAAGATTGAACTGTCAAACTGTGCCCACATCAACTAAATTTGTCTATAGATAATCATAAAAAATTTATTTTTTATTAAAACTTGGAAAAGAAAAATTGAAAAGGAAAGAAGGGAATAAAAAGATGGAAATGTTATTATTCTACTCCCTCTTTATTTAATTTTTAATTCACTAGGAGAAGAAACGAAAATAGAAAAAAGGAGGAATTTTTAATTTTCATTTTATTTTGTCTTTTTCATATAATAATTAGCTCATATTTTTATTTTTATATTTCTTTCTTTTATAGAATCAAAACCGATAATATTTATATATTTTTAATATTACAAAACTTTGTTGGGAATGAAAACTCATTAAAAAAAATTTATTTAATAGAAAATAAAATTATTTTATTTTTTCGGCATGTAAATCAAAATAAAATAAAATAATTTTATGCGTGCGAACAAACCGACCCCATTTTATTTATTTATTTATTTATTTGGCGTTTACTTTAAGCTGTGATTCCTGTGAACATGAAAGAAACTGATATCGTTAAGAAAAAAAAGAAAAGAGCAAAAAGGGGAGAAAAAAAGAGAGAGAAAGGAATAAAGCAAGAGAACCAACAAACAACCAACAATATTTTGTCGCTTTTCCTTCCATTTGTGAAAACTCAAAGCCACACAATGTATATGTATATATCTATTCCCTGAACGAAGAAGGTTTTTGCAAATTCTCTCTCTTGATTTTCCTGCAAATTCCTGTTGGACTTTGAAGGTTCTTGGGGGGAGGAGCCTTTGTTTTCCAGATAAGTTTGCTTGTCAAGTTCTCAGATTTGCTTTATTATTGTCCAAAAGAAAGATTTGGGTGTCAAAAAATAGGTGCCTGTAGCTGAATTAGTTGAGCTTCTCACTCTCTCTCTCTCTAAATTGGGATTTGTTATTTGTCCCCGGTTAAGATTAAGAAATCCTGATTTGGAGAGGAGGGAAAAAAAAATATTTTTGTTTTTTTGGAATTCTAGGGTCTTTTTGTTGCAAATACTATCATATTGAACAGAACCCATTTGAGTTTGAGTGAAAACTAGGGTGTTGTAAGCTCTTTCACCCAATTTTACTCCTGATTTGAGGTTTTTGGTAGAATTGATTACTGGGATTTCTATGGTTGGTATGTAGAAGAGGTTGGTTTGGATTTGCAAATTTTCTTTAATTTCTTTAGTGGTTAATTGGATTGGGAAAAGGTAGGTTTCTGAAGTCTTGTTGAACACACTTCTTTGGAGGATTTTATTTTGTATTGATATTTGGGACATAGTCTTTTAGATTTAGGAGTTCTGTTGTGGCATGCAGCTTTTTTGTGATGTGTCGCGTGTTTAATTTGATCAAGTCAGTGGGGTTTGAATTCAAAACAAATTTGTATTCTTGGAAATCTTAGTTTGAAGTTTTTTCCATTTGGATTGTTGGGTTCATGATGGGGAAGCAATCTGGGAAAAAGAAGAAACAGGTGAGAACAAAATCTGGTAATACGAGTACGAAGGAAGGTAAAGTTGGGAATAATAGCCCGAAACCATATGATGAAGATACAGCAGTATTCATTTCGATGTCAGGGGAATTGAAGGATGAAGGGAACAAGTTGTTTCAGAAGAGGGACTACGAAGGAGCCATGTTAAAATATGAGAAAGCTATCAAGTTGCTTCCAAGAAATCACGTAGAAATATCTCATCTCAGGAGCAACATGGCTGCCTGCTATATGCAAATGGGAATCAGTGAGTATCCCAGGGCAATCCACGAGTGCAATTTAGCTCTTGAAGTCACACCCAAGTACAGTAAAGCACTCTTGAAGAGAGCTAGATGTTATGAGGCTTTGAATAGGCTGGATTTGGCACGAAGAGATGTAAGTATGGTGTTGAAAATGGAACCAAATAATATTATGGCGACAGAGATTGCTGAAAGGGTGAGAACAACAATCGAGAGAAGAAGCACGAAAGCCAATGAAATACCAATTGATTCGGTTCCGGAATATATTGAGCCACCTTGTACTTCACATCCACCAAAAGTATTGAAAGAGAATCCAAAAAAGAAGAAGAACAGAAAGTTTGATGGGGCTGAAGACAAAACTGCTGTGAAGAAGGTTGAAGACAGAGTTGAGGAGAAGAACAGAAAGTTTGATGGGGCTGAAGACAAAACTGATGTGAAGAGGGTTGAAGACAGAGTTGAGGAGAGTGTAGAAGAGCAAACTAATGAGAAAAAGGCCGAGGACAAATTTGAGGACAAGGGAGAAGAGCAAACTGATAACAAGAAGGCAGAGGAAAAAGTTGAGAACAACAAGGCAGAAGGTGAAAACAAGGCTGAAGATGAATTGGCCAATGACAAAGTTGAGGAGCAGAACGCAGAAGAGAGAACTGATGAAAACAAGGCTGAAGATAAATTGGCCGAGAACAGAGTTGAGGAGAAGAAGGCAGAAGAGAGACCTGATGAGAGCAAGGCTGAAGATAAATTGGCCGAGGACTTTGTTGAGGAGAAAAAGGCAGAAGAGAGAACTGATAAAAGGAAGGACAAGGACCAAGTTGAGGAGAAGAATTCAGAAGAGAAAACTGATGAAAAGAAGGCTGAAGATAAAGTGGTTGTGGAAGAAAAAATAAATACCCTTATAGAAGAAGAGCCTAAGAGGACTGTTAAATTGGTCTTTGGGGAGGATATACGATGGGCACAGTTGCCTTTCGATTGTACTATTTTGAAACTGAGGGAGGTTATATGTGATCGGTTTCCAAGCTCAAAAGCTGTGCTTGTTAAATACAGGGACCAAGAAGGTGATTTGGTCACAATAACCACCGATGAAGAACTGAGATGGGCTGAAGCATCTGCTGAACAACAGGGTTCTGTCAGGCTATATATAGTTGAAGTTAATCCTGAGCAGGATCCATTCTATGACAAGGTAAAAAGGGAAGAGGAGTTTCACAAGCCTAATGTAAAACACAGTAACATTACTGAGAATGGAAATATGGAGAAAGGTAGCAAGACAGAGACGGGGCCATCTTGCATTGATGACTGGGTTATCCAGTTTGCTCAGCTTTTCAAAAATTATGTTGGATTTTCTTCTGATGCATATTTGGATCTTCATGATATGGGGATGAAGCTGTACACTGAGGCATTGGAGGAGACAGTTACAAGTGAAGAAGCCCAAGACCTTTTCCAAACAGCAGCAGAGAACTTTCAGGAGATGGCAGCTTTGGCCTTGTTCAATTGTGGCAATGTTCACATGTCCAGGGCAAGGAAGAGGGTGTACTTCATGGAAGATGCTTCAACAGAATCTATACTTGTACAGGTCAAAACTGCATATGATTGGGCACAAGAGGAATTCTTGAAAGCAGGAAACAGATACGAAGAAGCACTGAAAATCAAACCAGATTTCTTTGAAGCTGTCCTAGCTTTAGGGCAACAGCAGTTCGAGCAGGCAAAACTCTCTTGGTATTATGCAGTGGGATCCAATGTTGATCTGGAAACTTGGCCAACCACAGAAGTTCTTCAGCTTTATAACAATGCCGAGGACAATATGGAAAGGGGAATGCAGATGTGGGAGGAAGCAGAGGAGCAGCGTCTGAATGAACTGTCCAAACCAAATGAATTTAAGACCCTCCTGAAAAAATCTGGTTTGGATGGATTATACAAGGATATATCTGCTGAAGAAGCTGCAGAGCAGGCTGCAAACATGAGATCCCAGATAAACCTTTTGTGGGGTACCATGCTTTATGAACGGTCAGTTATGGAATTCAAATTAGGTCTTCCAGTCTGGCATGAATGTTTGGAGGTTGCAGTTGAGAAGTTCGAACTTGCCGGAGCTTCTCCAACAGATATAGCTGTCATGATAAAGAACCATTGTTCCAATGATACATCCCTTCAAGGTAATATGAGTGCGTGTGTGTGAAATTGCTTAATTTTGTTGCGTCTCGCTTTCTTTATTTCAAGTTTGCATAGTATTTCTCTGACCACTTACTACGATTATAGGTTTAGGGTTCAATATTGATGAGATAGTGCAGGCATGGAATGAGATGTATGAAGCTAAAAGGTGGCAGAGTGGTGTTCCTTCTTTTCGGTTAGAACCATTACTTCGACGACGAGTTTCAAAACTTTATTATGCCCTGGCGCATGCATGAGTTTCTCTTTGTTGATCTGATTTCTGGAGAAATTGGAAACACGCTCGCTGTAGTACTTTTGCCTCTATCTGTACTCATACATACTGAGTAAGTAATGACGTGCTGTTATAATTTTCTTGGCTGCCATTCTTTACTACACAAAATTTTCTATATTCACTCTCTTTTTTTCAGTGCTAAAAGCTGCAATGTAAAAGTTCATACTAGAGGAAACTATATTTTTAAGATGGAACTTTGACAATGGCATCCTATAATGATACAGAACCTTGTTTCATCGGATTCTTATCTGCTGCGCTCATCTCTCTTAACAAGTCACTTTGATGAATAGAGTGTGCCTGGATGTGTTCTTATTCTGATTCTACTCTGTGAATTGGTCTACTTGATTTTTGCTAGTACAAGTCTATGACCTTTTTATGCAGTATTCTGAATATTCAAGATTTAGGAAATAAACTGGTAGAATAACTATTTTTATCCCTCCCTCCCTTTTTTTTAAGCACGATTGTGTCTCTCAACCACATCAGGTGGAAAGCATATATTATAGTCTAGTATACTAGTAGATGATAAAGTCGTGTAGATTCTTCTAATGGCATTGATTGCTTCATTGGCCTATTCAGAAAATGGAAATTGTTTCTGCAGAAGATTATATAGGTCATACTTATAAAATGATTGAATTAGTCATCATCATTTGTGAAAACAGCCGTCCACCTGATATCAGATCCATACCTGGGGATTTTCAAAAGCACTTACTTTGTAATTTAATTTTCTATGTGGTGTGATGTTTATTTCCCTTGATAGGATAATGTAATACCTAAGGTAAAATTCAGCCAAAGCTTGAACACCATGTCACTGATATCTCAGAAGTTAAGTTTTTAATAGGATGCTCGTTGATAAACTATATAGTATTCAAGCTCTTGTTCCAAACAGTCCTAGGTTCAAATCTTTTTGTTGGTTTCCTCATTATTTTTGTGCATTCTATGCTTTATGTGTATGTCCAACCTGTTCAGTTCATTATGCGTGTTCATTTATTTGCCTCTTTGCATGAGACTGGGCTGGATGTTAGGGGGGCTGGCTATGTATTGTTGAACCCAATGGGGTGGTTGTTAACAATTTAGCAGTAATAAAGTTTGATGGCTACGTGGATTGTCAAACTGGATTGGCTTGGCCGCTGGGCTAGCAATAGTTATCTTTTGGACTGTAACAGAACGCTTGTTTGCAAAAGTTTCCTTAAAGCTATGTTTTGATCAAGAATTTGTTAAGGTAAAAGGAAAGAAATAGATATTCAAAATTCATTCTCTTGTTTGGGATGTGATAGAAAATAGAAGGGGAAAGGCATGGGATTCAAGAAATTAAAATAATTAAATTAAAACACTAACATATTGATGAATAGATTTTATTTTATTATAATTTTTAATCCATTTAAATAAGGTTGTGTTTAGAATTTTATGTTTCCTTCCCCCTTTCCCTACCTTTTTCCTTTCCTTTTCTCTTCCTTTTTCCTTTCCCTGCCAAATCCTCACTCCAAACACACACAATACGCTGATTTTGGTAAAGCTGAAATCCTTGAAAAATAAAATGATTCATGAGTAAGGGTGAATAAAAATAAGCCCCCAAGAACTAAGGGTGAATAAGTGGGTAATCTACTAGGTGGCCACGCAAAGGGAAAAATTGAAAAGATATTTTCGACCACAAGAGCATGGTGGAGCTGTCAACAGTTGGTGTAACGCTGGAAAGTAAATTCACGCTGGATTTTTAGTCCAATGTCATGAAATAGTAGTTGTATATATTCAATTGGAAAGAGGTTTGAAATAATAGCATGTGTTTAGGTATTAGTGAGTCACAA
Source organism: Vitellaria paradoxa (assembly GCA_019916065.1). Classification (NCBI taxonomy): domain Eukaryota; kingdom Viridiplantae; phylum Streptophyta; class Magnoliopsida; order Ericales; family Sapotaceae; genus Vitellaria; species Vitellaria paradoxa. The sequence goes on along the minus strand of CM034241.1, from coordinate 34,150,660 downwards.
CAAATGCATGATTTGTGGATTCTTTTCTACCATATCCCTCCCTTTTATTTGAAAGTACTAGATATAGCTTATGTCTCTGCTTTCCTTGTTTCCTCTGAATACAAGCAAAGTCCCTCGGTGCATGTCTTCGATTGTGAACAAGCGGTAAAAATTGCTTGTTTTCTTTGAACCATTTAGTGAGATTGTATATTTTTGCAGAAGTCAGCCACTTCAGCACACAGCAGCAACTTGCAGTTGGATTTAGAAATCGGGTTAAGGAATTCACCCCTTGGGTTACCTTATTGTGTTCATGCTGTCCTTTCAATGTTAGTTCTCATGCTAACTAGACCCTTTATGGAAAAGGTTTTAAGACTGTTCAACACCCCAAAAGTTGGAATGTGGGAACAATTGGGACCATTAGTCGTCATGCAAGGAATGTTAATGTCGATCCTGTGCTGCCAAAATTTTGATTATCCTTCGTTCTTCCAGACATTTCTACTTGCTCATTTACTTTTTTTTTTTTTTTTTATCTTCTTTATTATAACCGAATATGGGCTTGAATTCTTATTGCTGTATTCTTGTTAACTTATCAATTGTCTATAGCCAATCTAAATATTGGTGTATCTGGTGCAGGTTTTCACTCTGCATAAGCTTATGCGTTCAGCTTCGGCTGTTGTGAGGTTGAATAAGCAAAGGAGGGTCATTCAACAATTTAGCAAGTGTCCTTTGTAGTGATTGTGAAGAACAAAAAAAAGCTATTACCCCTCCATTTCAGTCTTTGGCTATAGGGTGAAGACGCAGGAATTTCCTTTTTTAGTTTCTGCTCTTTTTCCCCACATCGCCTCCCCCATTTGTATCAGATCAGAAGAGACACAGAAGAACTTCCTCCCCTCCCCCCCTTTATTGTGCGTGGGAGTGTGGTTTTTTTTTTTGGGGGGTGGGGGGGGGGTGGGGGAGGGTGTTTAATTTCATTAATATCTTTGGGTATATTTATTTTTTATTTTTTTGTCATTCATAGTTTTCGGAGACTCATAATATACTTCTAGTTTGTCATCTCGGGTTGTAAGCTCTGTATTTATATAACTTCCGTAAGCTTGTTTAGTAACTCATGCAATATGATTCTGTATTATCTTAATTGTCTTTCGTTGTTTCCTGTCTATTTTGATGAGACCGTCCGTAATGTCGTCGCGATTGATGGATCATGACCGTTGAATTATGCGAGTCTCACACAAAATTTACATAAATCTAACGGTTTGTTGCAGTTGACCGTAGCATTTGTCATGTTATAAAGCAACATGAATCTCCGTTTGCAAATGTCGACCTATGCGTACAATTAGTCGTGGGGGGACAATGTTGACTGTTCATTTGATGTGGGATTGTGTTGTAATTTGCATGAATGATTGATCGAGATTGCAAAATCACAGCTGCGCATGTGCATAATATTATGAGTGCATTTCGAGTGAGAAAAATTAGTAAAATTTGATAGAAGTTATGAGTTTATAACTCTTACAGTAAAATAAAAAAGTAATAACTTTTGAGAATTTTTAATGTTTTTTAACGAATATCGGAGCTCTAAACAGAATTTATATGAAATTTATGAGTAATTGTAGTGTATTGTATCCTTGGATGGAGTTCTTGCATGCAAGCAATGACAGCAAATAGGCAGGGGTATTTATTTTTAAATTTTTAAATTCATCCCAATTCAATTCTTTTATATGTCACTGGTATATCTATTTTAAATTTATTTTTTATTTTACGTTTTTTAAAAATAAGAAAAGTAATTTAAAACGTATTTGGTCACTTGTATTTTTAAAATATGTTTTAGAAAACAAAAAATAAATTTACAAATGAAATGTAAAATAATAAAAGTCGTTTTGAGCGTTTTTAACTTAAAGTAAGAAAAATTTCAAAACACGAAAAATGAAAAATATCAAATTAAATGCATTTTTTATTCTCGTTATTTTGAGATCTGTAAAATATAACACACATAAAATAGAAAATAAAAATTAAAAAATACAAATACAAACCAAATATCAACTAAGGTTCATATTTAGATTTGAAGAATTGGTCCTACTGCCATCCCTCGTCTCCCTCCTGATTAATTTATTTGCTTTTCAACTTGAGCATACTCCTCAATAGGGAATGATGAAAAGTGATTCTATATGGAAGGGAACGGTGGAATGCCGAGAGAGCCCTGGACATAGCTGATTCTGAGGCACAGCAACGTGACCAATACCGCCAACCCCTACTGTACCAAGTATTCCCACTCCTTGATTGTCCTTTGACCTTCAATCTCAAACCTTCTTGAATGTCTTCTCCTCAACAATGTGATTAGAGTAGTTCTCATGGTAGCTAAAACCAGTGCAGATAACGTATGACACGACTTACAAAAGCTGGGTTCAACCTATTCATGACCCGATCAAAACCTAGTCCAAACTCGGCCGTTTAACAGCTCTAGTTTTTTTGTTACTTCCAAACTTTGACCAAACTAAGTTGATCAAACAAACTACGTAACTTGTTTCAAATTTCAATGAAGTAATTTTTTTATGGGCTTTTTGTTTCCGATTAACTTATAAGATACGGTTGACCGATCTCCCTTTGGATGCCAATTCTATAACCATTCCATGCATTTAGAATTAGCTAGATACCTTAGATTATTTTAATTAACTTTCAAGAGATTGAGGCCTTGTTTGGCCTACCAAAATTTACCAATTTTAACTACTTTTTGTACTTTCTTTCAATTAAATTTTAACATCTATCACCTTTATGTCACATCTTTCTATTTTTATTGTATTTTTTGATCAAAATTTGATCAACCAAACGGGCCCTAAGATTGTGTTTGACAATCAAACTGAGCTAATCAACTTCTAACTACTCAGATTTTTAATTTTTCAAAAATGATCATATTTATTCTATGATATTTTTAATTTCTTTTAAACTATGAAAGATAAAAATGTCATATTAGCAAAACGTTAAAAGTTAACCTTTTTTTTTTTTCTTTTTGAAATACAAAAATTTTTTTTGCTTCCCAAACTCTACTTGATAATCAAAACCTTACGCGTAAAACTATATATTGAGAATCAAAATTTTTTTCTATACCATGCATTAAATTAAGGTTTAGTTAAGTTAAACTAAAGAGCTCGCAATCTTTTTTAAAAATTACTTGGCTTATGATATTTTGTTGCAAGTTTTGGTGAAAAACGTAGCGCCTAAATTGTTGTTAATTCTTCGTCTTATCATTAAATTCTTCTTATAACATTTAAAAGAAAAAAAAAATCGCACGTAGAAATTCTACCAATTTTGATTTTTGAATCCTATAATTTATCATGTATCAATTTTGATTTTCGAAATTAACCTGATTGAGTCTTTGAGGTGTAAAATGATTTGAGTTGTGAAATAAGCATGTACTCTGAGAGTTGGGTATGACCTCTACTGGTGACTCCACAAGATGAATGCAACCAAACTGATATCCGCAAGGATGAACAGGAATTGTTTAATTATCAGACAACTATCAAACAATTGATACCCGTAGAGTTACAAATGGCCTGCATGACGGGGTTAATTGATAAAAGGATAACTTAATTTGAGAGATTGAGTTTGGTACGAGTAGCTGAGGTTAACTGATAAAAAGAGACATACAGCGAAGTTTTCTTTCCTAATAACTACTTTGCTTGAATGCGGTAATAGAGAAGGGGTAAGTCCGGTGCACTTATGCACCGTTAATTTTGAAACAGTAACAAATCATCTAACGATTATGGTGATAATAAAAATTTATACTGATCATGACAAGTCATAACCAGTTAAATCTCGCATATCTTATGCATCGAATAATGCACTGCACCGTATCTTTCCTGAATCCTAGGTAATAATGGCTTTAAAATCATTCTTGGTAAAAGACGATTTATAATAAATTGAATCCTCTCATAAAAAAATAATAAAAAAATGATAAAAAAAAGAAATTTAAATTATTTTTCTCTCAGAACCAACTTGCTATTAAGGCTCAAGGACACCTAATGATTTAGTTGGATGTGTGTGTGTTTTTTTGTTACTTCCCGACTCTGGCCCAACTAGGTTATCAAATAAATTGTATACTTGTTTTGTTTCATTTGGTTTGTAAATAAATTCTAAAAAATTTTATAAATATCTGTTAACTTTATATCACATTAATTTTTTTCTTTTACTGCACGCATTACAAACTCTCAATCTATCTCAATTTATCTTACTCCAAATTCACCCTAAATAATATTATCTTTTCTTTGGGGGATCTTTTGTCTCCAATTAATTTATAAGATATGATCGATCGATCTCCCTTTAAATGTCAATTCTATACCAATTCCATGCATGCATTTAGAATTAGCCGAGAAACCACATATTATTGTAAATGACTTTCAAGAGATTGATAATCAAAACCATGCGTGCGTTAAATTAAGGTTTAGTTAAATTAAACTAAAAAACGCGCAATCATTTTTTTTTATGTCTTTTTTGTTTTTTTATTAAAATTTATTTAATTTTTTTTGTTTGCTATCTTTTATAAATATGCAAAAAGTATACTTCGAACCTAAAAAATAAAAATAAAAATAAAAATCACGGGTGGTTCTCCAATTTTCAGGTATTTTTAATAATTTTTTTAATGAATATGAATAAAATGCTTAAAAATAAAATAATAAAAAATTTTTTTGATTGGAAAAATACATATAGCACGAAGAAAGGGGGAAAAATTAAAATAATTAAAAAAAAAGAAGAAAAAGGCTTTTGTCTCCAACCTAATAAGTATTGTAAGTTTTAACGCAAGAAAGAAGAATTAGAAAAGGAGTAGTCCTATTTCTTTGCAAAAGCAAAAGCGGCACATATCTTTAGGCTTAATTTGGAAAAAAAAATAATTTTTTAATTAATTATTAAAAAATTAATTTTTTTTTTTGTATTTGGAAAAAAGAAATTAAAATTTTTAGGTGTCATTTAATACGTTTTTCTATTTTTTGTTTCTGTTTTTGTTTTCTATTTTCTATTTTGAGCTCATTTTTCATTTTGTATTTTTGAAAATAAAGAAACAGTTCAAAACTCACTTGGTTACTTGTATTCTTAAAATTTATTTTAAAAAATGAAAAATAAGTTTACATATAAAATGAAAAATGATAAAAAGTCGTTTTGACAGTTTTTAACCTAAAATAAAAAAAATCTCAAAATAAAAAAATAAAATATTTTTTATTTCTTCGTTTTAAAAATGTTAACACATAAAATAAAAATAGAAAAATAAACCAAATATAACCTTAATTTTACCTTTTATAATGTAAAAGAAATTTAAGGTATAAAGTATAAATTAATCATTCCATAAAAAATAAAAAAATTGAGTTATCAAAACTTGTGGCTTCCCAAACGAAGCCTGAATGCTGCACTTCCTACATCAACTAAACCAAGCGACCTTAACTACCGCCAATATGAATTAAACTAAAACACCAAATTTAACCCCCCCCCCCCCCCCGGCCAAAAAAAAAGAAAGAAAAAATGTAATAAACAAAAACAAAAATCAAACTAGAGATCAAGGTAGGCGATTGGGATAACTCTTCGTCATCGAGTTGGAGATGATCATCACCAGAACTTGGAGCAGTAGTCGTCGTCCTCACCATCATCATCTTCTGGTGGTGGTGAAGGCAGCTGATGGTGCACCGGTGGAGGAGGGGAAGGCTGATGATGCACTGGCGGCGCCGTTGAAGGGGGAGGCCGATGGTGTACTGGTGGAGGAGGAGGCTGATGATGCACTGGTGGTGCCGGTGAAGGGGGAGGCCGATGGTGTGCCGGTGGAGGAGGAGGCTGATTGTGTGCCGGTGGAGGAGGCTGATGGTGCACCGGCGGAGGAGGTTGACGGTTCACCGGTGGAGGAGGAGGCTGACGGTGCGCCGGTGGAGAAGGAGGCTGATGGTGTGCCGGTGGTGATGATGCCGGAGGCGGCGGAGTAATGCGAAGATTACTCCAGCAGTGATGCCTGAGCCAACTAATATATCTTCTCTGAACAGACTTGTACCTGACGTTAACGCAATCCTTATAAATTGCTCTCACAATGTCACAGCAACCATGGCTGACCACAAAGTCAGGGGAAACAAAAGATCTCTGCATTTCGTCGGGGCTGCAAGCGGGCAGGCGGTTGAAGTCTGACAAGCACTGCTCTGCTCCGGCCGGCGGATCCCATGGGAAGGGCGGCAAGGGGCTGGCAGTGGTAGATAGTAATCCTCCTCCTAGTAAGTCTTCACTTGGGACGTAGGGCGGTCTTGGTCTCCAATGGACTGGTCGGGCTGCGGTGCGTACAGAATAGGTGATTGAATCAACATCGTCAACAAGATTTGCTAGCCCTTGCGTTGCTGCAAGAATGATCAACAGAATCGCCATTAATGAATCTGCTCTCATCTTCTTAATCCCCATGGCTGGAACTCTCTCTCTCTCTCTCTCTGAAAATATTTGAGAATTGGTGTTGTGAGGATTTGATATATACAGGGGACTTTGGTAGACAGAGTTTAAGTAGGAGAGAGAGAGAGAGAGAGAGAGAGAGAGAGAGTTTAATTGTGAGATGGAGTTAGAATTTGTATGTGAATCTATTTCGGTTTGGCTGGACATTGATTTGTGATACACCTAGGAATTATATATATATATAGTTGGAAACAATAACTAGCACTAATGTTTGATTGTGATTTGGGAAGCGACTGATAATTAATCTTTAGAATATATATCCGAATGTATTTTGTTTTGGCTAATATATATAATTGATATATATATATATATATATATAATTGGATTGGATTTGCCCCCTCTCTCTCCCCTCTCGGATCTTCCTTTTTTTTTTTTTTTTAATCTCTCTGTTGCAAAATTCTGAAGAACCGTACTTTCACAGGGTGTTTGGGCACAAATTGTGTGCAATGGAGGTGGGTAGGTTCAGCTCCGATGCGGTTGCTGTGGGGAGGATCATGGTGGACTCTGTCGTAGATGCTATGACGGTGGGAACCCTTTCGGCTGCTCAGAGATCTCTTGCTGACTTTCTCATGATGGTTTAATCTTCCATTGCTTTTCTTGTTTGCCGAAAGCTCAGATTTTATGATCTGGGTTTTGAATTTTATGCCCTGCTTTTTGGGGCCAATTTGAATAGTTTTTTTTTTGGTTAGTAGTCCTCCTGTGGATTAGGGGTTTTACCTCGGGTTTTTCCTCTGTCCTCACTCTTTCACGTATCCAAACACAGAGAACCCTCGTTTGCTGAAAGCCCAGATTTTTATGATTTGGGTTTTGAGTTTTATGCTCTTTTCTTGCTTTTGGGGCTAATTTGAATATATATATATATATATTTGGCTAGTAGTCCTCTTCTGTATATATATATTTGGCTAGTAGTCCTCTTCTGTAGATTAAGGGTTTTACTTATAAGGTTTCTTCCCAGTGTTCCCTCTCTTTCACGCACCCAAACACAAATAACCCACACTATAAATATGGTCCTGTGGATGCTTGAATCTTGATTTTATGCCCTTTGTGTTGTCATTATCAATTTATCACCAAGAATTGAGGGTTTTGCTTGTGCTTATGATTTGTTTGAAGTGAGATTCAGCTACAAGCATAACGCATCGTGTTCTGTTGCATTTTTTACATTCGACCTCAAAAAAAAATTAGGATTGAACGTTCAGAACCCTGAAACTTTTTTATTATCCTTTTTTTTTTAATTTTCTATAGAACCTTTGAGGGTCGCCTGACCTGTTTGTGTCTGGCACTGCTGAATTAGACGTTCTATGTGGCCTTCAGTTTTGTTTGCTCTTAAAATTTTCCATAAGCTTTCTGATTGGATGTACTTCTTTTTGGCAGACAGAAAGTAATTCTTCTGTTATTAGAGCAATTGTACCAATAGACAGTCAAATTATCTAGTAAATAATACACATTTTAGATTTAGCAAGTAACTTTTCTTTTTCAAGTCACATTAATGTTAGATATTTTACCAATTGTCTATTAAAAAATTAATTTTTTAAAATTAGAGCCCATTGTCTTCTTCAATACAAAGGTCATTGTTTTCTTCAACAAATAATAAACAATTGTTTAACTAGTGAACAGTAACTCGGCAGAAATAAAAAGTTACTGTAGCAGAAGCAAAAATAGCTATAATTTTAGAGAGTTTGGTACAAATGATTTTCTCCATATTTGTTAATTAAAATACATAAAATATTTATTTACCTATTCTACAGCGCACGCTATTACTCGCAATTAAACGAAAACACTTCTGCTTTATGCTGGATGTGCTGATGGTAATAGATTCTTCTTAGGCAACATTTCGGTTTCTGGTTTGATTTAAGCTTGAGATGACTCAATCTCTGTACATTACTTGTTATTGACTATGCAGTGACTGTTCCATCAGACTTTGTTTTCTCTCCTCTCCTGGTGGTTTTCAATAATATTTAGGCCTCGTTTGTTTTGTATTTTTATTTTTTGTTTTTTATTTTTTTGTATTCTGTGTTTTGAAAATCTCAAAACAAAGAAAATAGAAATACATTTGGATTGATATTTTCTATTTTTGATATTTTGGGATTTTATTTGTTTTGAGTTAAAAATACTCAAAATGACTTTTATCATTTTACATTTTATGTGTAAATTCATTTTCTATTTTTTTAAACAAATTTTGAAAATACAAGTGACTAAATGCATTTTGAACTGTTTTTTTTTTATTTTCAAAATTACAAAATAAAAAATGAGCGCAAAACAGGTGCCTTAACTAGGGGTGATACCGGTCCGATTTGGTCCGATTTTGGGCTATTTATGGGATCGGACCAGATTTTTGGTTTGAAAATTTTCAAAACCGGAACCGATTGATATAATTCGGTTTCAGTTCAATCGGTTTCGGTCCGGTTTCTATTGTAGGCTACAATTTTGAGCCAAGTCCAATATAGAAAAATTCAATTCTGGCCTAATATATTAAAAAACTTATAAAAATTATATTAACGTGGCTTTCAATCTAAAACTTATACAGTCAAACAAACATCCTTAATAATAATACAATCTCATACGTAATAAATTTGGGACTCACACTCTAGGTCACACAAATAAAGATACAATCATCCAAATATAAATAAATCATGGGCTAGGTCAATCTATCAGTCTCAACTCAATTCCTGGTGGCTACTCTCTAGCCTCGTCGGATCACTTAAAATAAAGATGGGATGAGTAAACTTGCCTAGTAGGTAGAATTATGCAAGCATGCACGAGTGAACATAATCAAGCATATAACATAACTCATAATAATATCAACCAAACATGATATGGTGATGCACATGTGATGAAATATAATGGTCAATGTAATTTTCTAATCTCCATTTACCCCCAACCTTATCTTGGAACGGGTGATGCTTAGCACTGCACGCAGGATTACCAACCACATCGTTTACACTCACAGCAAGCGTATATCTTCATATATATATATATATATATATATATATAAACCGAATGGGGAACATTGTTACACCCTCATTAGTGTAAGACTCAGGAGAACCGCGTCACACTCCTTGACTCTTCTGCTAGGGAACCGTGTGACACCACTAGTTAAACATCTGCTTATCTCAAGCAAGGCTGAGTTGCAATCTCGAGAAAATCTCATAACCATATTTCATAATTAACGTCTCAACTCCAAATGACTAAATTCTAATATTTAAAATTATTGTTCTCGTTATAATTAAATCACTCAAATTCAAAAAAATATTTCTTATTTTTATATGAGTTTTTTATGAAAATATTTCTCAAACTATCAATCTTTTTTTTTTACTTCGTTGTCAAACTATCAAATGCATTTATTGCATTTTCAAATTATCTAATTCTATTTTATTTGATCCGAACAGTAACTCCATCTATTAAAGTTGACGGATAAATTGTCATGTGCGATTCATGTGACATTTTCACCCCACCTTAGGGGTGTAATGGTCAATCCATGTCTAACTAATTTAATTTAATTATTTGTTAAAATAATTTAATAATTTATATTTCATATTAATTTAATTATTTAGATTAACTAAGTATTTTAATTATATTATTCATTACATTTTAATATTTTACATATTAATTTAGATAATTAAATTAAACTCATTATATTATTTATTACACAATAATAAATTATAATTTATTAAAATATTTAAGTAAAATAATTCATTTATGCAACAAAAATGGATAAACTGTTAAAAGTTGAAAAATGTTTGTAATAGAAAAGGAAAAAAAAATTGAATATACATTTTTTTCATTTACGTTTTTCTATTTAAATTTTAGTTTTCAAAAAACATTAAATATAATGTTACCAAACAAAACCTACATATTTCTCTTTAAAATTATAATTTGTTTCTACTCCTTTTTTTTTCTTTATTCTAAACCAAATAATTAAATTAATTAGTTAGTCTAATTAGACATGAATTAACCATTATATCCCTAGAGTATGGTAAAAAAGGTCACTTGACCAAATAGAATAAAATTAGATAGTTAAGCATATAATGTATGCTTTTGATAGTTTGAGAATGAAATGGAAAAAGAAAGATAGTTTGAGAGATATTTTTATAAAAAAACTAGTTTTATATTATTACCTTAATAGTGAGGTATAAAATTAAAATTATTAAATTCATTCAAGAAAAAGTAAAATAAAAAATGAAAAAAAAAAATAACAAAATGGGATGATTCAAATTTATCATATCTATTCAAGAGTTTTAATATTTAAATTTAATAAAAATATTATTATTTTGACGCATTTAAATATGATTTAACATAATATTTATTATAAATTATTTTCTAAAACATTCTATAAACACACTTATTAGGCTTGGGTTCAGATTTTTAGCACATTAAAATAAACTCCTCGGTGCTAAAGTTATCTATTTTTTTTTTTTTTAGAGAAATTTGGTGGTATATAGTCATGATTTTTATTTACGTATATATATATATATATATATATTATTTTTGTATTAAGTAGATTAGATTACGTCCGTCAAAGTCACGCCCGCGTGGGTGATAGAATCCAATGATGTCAAGGTAATCTAACCACTAGACCTTCGATCATGAAATTCAGTTTCACAGTAACTTTTGACGGTGGGGAAAAGAAAAAAAAATTATCTCCTATTATTTATAATTTACAAATCACTATATTAATATTTAAAATTTGTACTCACAAACCCGTTATTTTTTATCCATTTGTAATCTTATATAATTTTTTGTCACAAAGATTTTATTTTTTTATTATTTTTTAAGCTTTTTATTCATGTTTATAGAAAACAAAGTTTAAAAAATCAATTAAAAATATAAAATATTTCTTACAGGTGAAAAGAAATTGACTAACCAACTTTCTTTTTGGTTAGTGTGCGAAATTTTTTATTTGTAAATTTTTTTGTGATTATTTTTTATAAATATAAATATAGATAATACATTGAAAAGTTATTAAACAAAAAAAATTAAATTTTAATTAAAAAATCATACACAATGAAAAAAAAAAGTTGGTTAATAATCCCCAAACTAAATCCTACCCGTTTGGGAAAAGTAGCCATTAGCCGGCTAATGGCTACTTCAACAGTGGATGAACTTTTTTACCTTCTTATATTTTAATTTTCTTTTAAATTTTCAAGGGTAAAAATATTAATTTAACAAAAACAAGTTAATCACTTAAAAAAAGTCACTTTTTTTCTTCCCAAACACAAAATTAACTAACTACTAACCATTAGCCACTAGCTACTTTTTTTTCCCTTCCAAAACACAAAATTAGCTATTTTTTTTAACTAATTACTAGTTATTAACCATTAGCCAATGCTAATTGTTCCCAAACGGAGCATAAATCTTACCGATTCATCTGACTATCAATTTTAAATATAAAATAGTGTGATTAACGCAAAAAAAATCATACAAAATATTTAAATTCAAAATGAATTTGAGATTTTTATACGTGAAAGAAAATGGAAGTCAAAGTTTAAAAATAAGAAATAATAACATAAGTAAATATTATAAATAATTTCCCTACACATTATTTCTTTTTAATTTTCGAAGATCTTAATGGTGTTATAGACTTTTCATATAGTCGAAACTCAGTCTAAAGAACTAAAAAAATATTTTATATAATTTTTTTATGACCAAGATACTTTTAATTTAAGATTAATAGTCAAATTGATAGAAGAATTTTATAAAAACAAATATTCAAAATGAGGGATATAAATATAAAATTTAAATGATAAGAATAATTATTTGTAATTAATTTTTTTAGGGTAGTAATTGTACTTAATTAAATATTAAAGAAGGATAGGTATAATTTATAAAAAAAATTTATAAAGTTTTAGTGTCTCATTAGAATTTAATCCACCCCATAAGAAGACAAAATTGCTATTCACACCACCACAAAACCCTAAAAACCTCCGCCTTTTTTATTATTTTATTTTATTTTTACCCTTTTCGGGCTCTTTAGGACACCGATAAGACAACCCTAACCAGAAACTACTCCTTTCTACTATCTCCGTGTGTCTCTCTTTCTCAGGGTATTGGATTGGACTCTCCCCTCTCTCTCTCTCTCTCTCCCATCTCGGTTCTTTTCTGTATCTTTGTTGCAAAACTCTGAATATCCGTACTTTTACAGGGTGTTTGGGCCCAAATTGAGTGTAATGGAGGTGGATGGGTTGAGCTCCGATGTGGCTGCTCTGGGGAGGATGATGGTGTACTCTGTTGTGGAGGCTGTGGTGGTGGGGACCCTTTCGGCTGCTCAGAGATCTCTTGCTGACTTTCTTATGATGGTATAATCTTCCATTGCTTTTCTTGCTTGCTGAAAGCTCAGTTTTTTATGATCTGGGTTTTGAATTTTATGTTCTGTTCTTGCTTTTTGGGGCTAATTTGAATTTTTTTAGTCCTTTTGTGGATTAAGGGTTTTACTTCTAGGGTTTTTCCTCTGTCCTTACTCTTTCACGCAACCAAACACAGATAACCCTTGTTTGCTGAAAGCCTCAGATTTTTATGACTTGGGTTTTAGAGTTTTACGCTCTTTTCTTGCTTCTGGGGCTAATTTGAATGATTGTTTTTTTTTTCTTTTGTTTGGTTAGTAGGTCTCTTCTGTGGATTAAGGTTTTACTTCTAGGGTTTTGTTTCCACTGTCCCCTTTCTTTCACGCACCCGAACACAGATAACCCACACTATAAATATGGTTCTGTGGATGCTTGAATCTTGATTTTATGCCCTTTGCGTTGTCATTATCAATTTATCATTAAGAATTGAGGGTTCTGCTTTTGCTTTTGCTTATGATTTTGTTTGACGTGAGATTCAGCTAGAAGCATAACCCTTCGTGTTCTGTTGCATTTTTGACATTCGACCTTAAAAAGTTAGGATTGAATGTTCAGAACCCTGGATCTTTTTTATTACCCCCCTTTTTATTTTTTGATTTTCTATGGAACCTTTGAGGGTTGCCTGACCTGTTTGTGTCTGGCACTGTTGATTTAGGGGTTTTGTGTGGCTTTTAGTTTTATTTGCTTTCAAAATTTTCCATAAACTTTCTGATCGGATATGCTTCTTTTTGCAGACAGAAAACAATTCTACTGTTATTACTCGCAATTAAACAAAAACCTTTCTGCTTTATGATGAATGTGCTGATGGTTGCAGATTCTTCGTAGGTGGCCCTATAAGGCTACAACATTTCGGTTTCTGGTTTGATTTGGCTTGTGATGACTCAATATCTGTACATTACTTGTTATTGAATATGGAGTGACTGTTCTGTCAAACTTTGTTTTCTCCTCTCTCCTGGTGGTTTTCATTATATTTAACAATCTGCAAACATCATATTAATGCAGTAGCTGTATTTAGGCTCTGGTTGCAATTGTTGAATTTCCTTTAAGAATTTAGGGAACAGAAACGGCAAGACTCATAGACCCAAAATAAGTCAAATTCTTTGGGGGCTCTAAGGGTGGGAAGCCTGCACCAACTATTTGGAGCCAAGTTGCAAATAAGTCCCTGCCATTTCTCAATGCATGGAGGAATCTCATTATCAGTTTCCTTCCTTGATAACTATCTGCTAATTATTTATTTTCTTGCTATTCTGGATTGTTTATGATTTGTGTCCTGCTGGAAACTGAAAATGTTTTTTAAGATTTGTCACTATGTTGAATCACGAGCTGAAAAATATATCGCATTTTGCTTCAGCCCTACGTTTGGGAAAAATTCCTAAATGGTGTTTTTTTTTTTTGACCTTGATCCATTAGGATATTTGACATTTGAAGCTCTCACCAAATTTGTCCTGTCGTTCTATATAGTTCTGGTATTTTAAGTTATCCTTTGCTATCAACTAGGTTTGAAGTGGTCTTTTACCATCAACTGTAGACCTTGGCTGGCTGAGAGATCAACATCCAAAAGGTCCCCCTTTTTGGGTCTGAGTGAGATATTCTGTTCTTCCTTTGTTTTTATGCTCTTTTACTTAATACTTTCTTTATACTTTTCATATCAATACATCTAGGGGTCCTCTTTTTTGTCTTTTGTTTATAATAGTGATTGAAGTTTGTAGTAGGCTTGTTCAAGTTTTTTTTGTTGAAGGTTTTAGTGTAGGTGGTAATGGGAATAATTTTGTAGAGGTGTCATCTTTTGTTTCCAAATGATTCTTTGAATTTTTAGGAGCAAATCCTTTGCAATTGGGACACTTCTTTGTTTTGAAGCAAGATTTGGTTTAAATTTAATTTGGGCGAATTGGAGTTAATCCCAACCAGGGCGTTGATAATCTACAGAGCTTGCGTTCAGTTTTGTTAGGCAAAGTAGGTGCTCTTCCATTTACTTGTTTGGGGCTCTTGTTGGGATCTTTATTGAAGCCTAAGAGGGTTTGGGATGGTGACATTTAGGAATTAGAGCATATACTTTTTTGCATGTAAGAAAATTTACTTATCAAAAGTTGCTAGGATGACTCTTATAAAAAGAACTTTTTTTAGTATTCGAGCGTACATAATTCACTATTTTCTTTACCCGAATTGGTGGCAAAGAGATTTGAGAAACTTAGTTTTTTCTATTTTTTATGTGGGGTAGTTTAGGAGATGTATTCAAGTACCATTAGTGAAATGGGATATGGTATGTTACCTATCGAGGAGGGTGGTTTAGGTATCGGGAGTTTGACATGTTTCAATAAGGCTTTCTTTGGAGTAAATGGTTGTTGAGATTTGCATTTGAGAGGAAGAAATTATGGAGAAAAGTGGTGATAGCCTAGTTTGGTTGTAAATGGGGAGAGTACTTCACTCTAGTCGTAGTTGGGTTGGCTCTTGTGGCATAAGTTTGTGGAGAAGCATTTGAAGATTACAAGTAGATTTTTAGGAATTCAAATTCTTTTGAAATAGGAACAGAAATAAAGTTTTAGCAGTTCGCATATCTGGTAGATGTGGTTGAAAAGATTTTTTTTTTCAACAGTATTTTCGAGTTGGCGATGGATAAGAAGGCAACAGTAATAGGTTATTTTTCATTGGTTGGTCAAAATGTTATTTGGAATATTAATCTTCGCAAAAATCTTTAGGATCGAGAAGTTAGTTTTTTTGAATTTACTCCAATTGTTGTGTCCTAAAAATATCGGGTTGGGAAGGATGGTTTTTGTTCAAAATTACTGTCTTCTGGGATATTCAAGTTTAAATCTTTTAGCGGGCAATAGGGAAGTGCTTTTTCATTGGAAGAAAATTTAGAGATTTGAAGCCCCTCTAAAAGTTACATTTTTTAGTGGTGTTTGGTTTAGGGTAATAGTTTAAACAATCATAAAATTAGTAAAGAATTACAGTTCAAGTGGTGTTCCTTATGCAAAAGGGACGTCGAGTTTGTCAAACCATCATTTTGTTCGTTGTACATGGGCTAAGGAATTTTCGTATTTATTGTATGTTGTTTTGGAGTACAATGAAATTTTTCTAAGGAAACTAAACAAGTTGAAACTCAGTGGGGTGTGTTAATGTATGTTGTATAATTAATATAGTGTTAATGTAGAAAGTATATCTAGTCACTTGATAATCCGAATGAACACCAAGGTAATGTGTACGGTTACTCTTTTTGTGTATATAAATTCACGTATCAGAATTTAGTTTGTGTGTGCAATTCTTCCCATTTCACTAAGTTTTACATAATATCAGAGTCTCAGCCTTCTTGGTCCCTGTTCTTAGCTTCTGTTGGCTTGTCTTTCAACTTTGTCAGTTAATGTCTAGTGCAACGGAGGCGAAGTTCGGAGCTCCAACAAGCATAAGTCCATCACCAAGCCATTGTTTTAGAAATCTAACCATATGGTGTAGTTGATGGAGAGAGGCGATTATTCGTCGGAAGAATGCCGCTGCCGAAGAGTCTGTCACTTGCCCCCACTGAAGTCTGTTCATTTGCGCGTGGGCCTCATGCGCCTCTAATGAAGCTACACATGCAAGCGCGAGGAGCCTCGGTAGAAGTCCAACCTTCTTGGTAGCCTTCTCTTCTCCACCAGGCGACCCTACCAGTGTCATTCTCTCATCGTTTAAACAAGCCCTTGTCTCTCTCCCAATTTCAGCCCTTCATTGGTGTCCTGTATTGCTCCAAAATTTATTGTTGTCTATTGTTGAGTACTGTAGTCAGTTTTAAATCGCTTTTGAGATGCCTGTTTAACAAAAATTGATTGGTAGCTCAGTTCCCATGCCTCAACAATTAACCATAAGGAAATTGAATGGAACGAATTACATTCAATGGTCCAAGGCTTTTCAAATTATGTTAACGGGGTATGGAAAGTAAAAGTATTTGACTAAATCTGGACCTCTTGAAGATGGTCCTAAGTATGATACTTGGATTCAAGAAGATGCTCATCTTGTTAGTTTATTGTGGACTTCCATATGTACCCATCTTGACACATATAAAGATACATGGGAGTATATTCGTCTTCTGTTCTCTAGTAAACTCACTCGGATGTATGATCTATCATTAGAATTCTTTAAAACGTGTCTATGAGGAATTGAACTCTTTACAACCATTATCCATAGATATCAACGTGATGCAAAAACAGAAAGAACAAATGTGGTACTTTGTTATTTTGCCGGCTTAGATTTTGAGTTTGAGCCGGTAAAAGCCTAGATTCTTAGTGGAGCTACTCTTCCCTCATTTATAGAAAATTATTCCAGGGTTATGAGGGCTGCTTCTAAGGATTCATCCATCACTTCAGATTTTGCGCATTTTGCCCTAATTAGTCAAACTTTCATAGACAACTAAAGTCTTGTTTATAAGCCTCTGTCTCAGTTTGGTAAACGTGGCCGTGGTGATGGAGGTCATGGTACTAGACCTAAATGTTCTAATTGTGGATGTGTTAGACATGTTAGGGAGAATTACTAGGACCTTCATGGGAAGCTAGCCTATATGGTTCATACAGCTTCATCTGATGTCTCTGTTTCTTTAGATAAACTTAATACAAGTGAATCATGAATTATGACTCTTTTAGGAGAAGAATATGCCAGATTTCTTCAGTATCAAATGGCTTAGCAGGCATCTCTTCCAATAGCTTTTTTAGCTCATGGAGGTAATTCTACTACTTGTGTGTCCACCTCTTTACATACATCTTGCGTTATTGATTTTGGTGCTTTAGACCATTTGTTTAGAACTTTTTCATTATTTTCTGATATTCAATACTCTCTTATCCCCAATGTCAGCACAGTTAATGGTTCATCTAATTCAGTAAAAGGGGTCGATAAAATTTGTCCATCTCCTAATTTGTCCTTTTCTTCAGCTTTATATGTACCATCCTTGTCTTTTAACCTTCTATCTGTGAGTAAACTCATAGATTTTATGACATCATTTAGCATGCTTCATCAATCGTCTTGTCCTTGCACTCTACAACAGAATGGAGTTGTTGAGAGGAAAAATTTACATTTGGTTGAAACAGCTTGTTGTTTAATGTTTCATATGAAGGTCCTAAAGATTTTTTTTGGGGGGATGCTATTCTCACAACATGTTAATTAACAGAATGCCATCTTCTGTTTTGAAGGTTTGTTTTTCTTATTCTGTATTGTTTTCCCAAACACCACTATTTCCTCTTTCTCCATGAATCTTTGGGTGTGTTACATTTGCTCATCAACTTGATAGTGAGGACCGATAAGCTTGATCCCAGTGCTGATGTTATAGTCCTCTCCATCAATATTTTGTTTGTGCTGATGTCTTATTCTTTGAGAGCACTCCTTTCTTTTCTGATGATTTCTATGTCTTTGATGTAAATAGGAGTCTCCTTTTATCTATGATTTCTCCCTTTCATCTTTCTTGTCCTGATCTGCAAGTTTATTCTAGACGCGAGCAGTTTCAGCGTCTTTCCCTTCAGGCTATTTACTTTCTCCCATCCAGTCTTCAGGTCTTGCTCTTGAGTCGACACTCTGTGATCTTGATCTTTCGATTGCTTTTCAGAAAAGTATACGGACTTGTACTACTCATCTTATCTCTAACTTTGTTTCCTATACAGCTTTGTTTTCATTATATCATGCTTTTGTTACTTCTTTGTCTATTATTTCTATTCCTAACTCTGTGTTTGAAGTACTATCTCTGGGCACTGTAATGCTATGGAAGAAGAAATGTCAGCTCTTGATTTGGTCACTCTACCTCCTAGCAAGTCAGTAGTTGGTTGTCAATGGGTGTATAATGTCAAAGTCCATCCTGATGGTTCAGTTGATTGGTTGAAAGCAAAGCTTGTTGCCAAGTGATACACTCAACTCTATGGCCTTGATTTTTCAGACTCTCTCTTGTGACCAAGATCACATCAGTACATCTTTTTATTTTTCTTGCAGCCATTTTTTGCTTGTCTCTTTATCAACTTGACATTAAAAATGCTTTCCTATATGTTGATCTTACAGAAGAGGTGTCTTGGCTTTGTTGCTTACGAGGAGTATGGGCTAGTTTGTAAATTGAAAAAGACATTGTATGGCCTAAAGCAATCTCCTTACGCACGGCTTGGCAGGTTTAGTGATGTGGTGATAGAATTTGGATTGATACATTGCGGTGTTGATCATTCTGTTTTTTATCGTCATTCCTCTCAGGGTAAGATATGGTTATTGGTTTATGTGGATGATATTGTAATCACAAGTGATAATATATAAGGAATTCATGATTTGAAAATATTCCTTGGAACTAAGTTCCATACCAAGGATTTGGGTGCACTAAAGTATTTCTTTGGCATTGAGATTGCAAGATCACACTAGGGCATTGCCCTTTTTTAGAGGAAATATCTTCTTGATCTACTGTTTGAAACCGGCATATTAGGAACCAAACCAATTGATACTCCAATAGATCCTAGTATGAAGCTTTTGCCAGATAAAGGAGAATTTTTGGATGATCCTAATTGATACCATAGATTAGTTGGGAAGCTTAACTACCTCACTGCTACACGACCAGATATCTCATTTGCTACGAGTATAGTGAGTCAGTTTCTTGAAACTCCTTGGTCAAGTCATTGGGATGCGATTATTCGTATTCTAAGATATCTAAAAGGTGTACCAAGATGTGGTTTGTTATATCGAAATAATGGTCATACCCTTGTTCAAGGTTATACAAATGCAGATTAGTTGGTTCGCCGTTAGACAACCGATCAACTACTGGATACTGTATTTTTGTGGGAGGAAACTTAGTCTCATGGAAAAGTAAAAAGCAGATAGTGGTGGCAAGGTTAATTGCAAAACCAGAATATTGGACTATGGCACATACTTCTTGTGAATTGGTCCATACACGTCATATATTGACAAAATTAGGGGTTCTTGGATCCCAGCCTATGGACCTATTTGGTGATAATCAAGCTGCTGTTCACATTGCTTCTAATCCAGTATTTCATGAGCGAACCAAACATATCGAAGTTGATCGTCACTTTGTTAGATAAAAATTTTTACAGAATGTCATTAAAACCAGTCATGTGAAGTCAGAAGATCAATTAACTGATTTATTAACTAAGGCTTTAGGAGGAGTTAGAGTGAGATACATTTATAACAAACTTGCAACATATGATATATATGCTCCAGTTGGAGGGGATTGTTAATGTATGTAGTATAATTAATGTAGTGTTAACGTAGATACACTAGTTTTAATGTAGAAAGTGTATCTAGTTACTTGGTAATCCGAATGGACACCAAGGTAATATGTACAGTTACTTTTTTTGTGTATATAAATTCACTCACCAGAATTCAATGAGTTTTACAGGGTGCTTGAGTTGATAATGGAAGAAAAGTGTGGAGAATCATACCTTTTTTTTCTTAGGGTGGATCATTGGGGTTTTTTCTTTTTTTTTTTTTTGGGGGGGGGGTGTGAGAATATAAGATCATTTTAAGGTTTGGAATTTCCTTTGTATAGAATGAAAAGCATTTCTTTTATTGTCCACTTTGTATACATGGCTTTCTGGAGGAAAGGCTCCAAATATACATTCTTTTTTTATCCTTAATAAGAGAACATGGTGTTTTGGTTTGATGTTATGTTGGCAAAGTTCTTTTTGTAGGGAAGCATTCCTTTTATGTCCCTTTTAATAAAATAAATTTTACTTATGAAGAAAAAAATTGATTTAATTTTTTTTCCTCATTTTTTTTTTCCTTTTAATAAGCATTGTTTTTGCTATCTTACCAACGTGTGCCAAGTTTCAGACAGGATCTCTGCCGAAGGATATAGATGTGCTGCCAAAGCTGCCTGGGATTGATAAAAGGTGATTATTTCTGTTTGGTTGTCTCTTGCTTCCTGCATATCTAATTGAAAGGGGAATTTTTTTATAATCACGTGGAGGTAATATCATTTGTAGGTTTCCCATTGATGAGCTTCATAGAAGGAAACATCCTGGTCCTGAAAATAAAGATGCGAGTGATACCGAGGATGATGATGAAGACGACGACGATGCCCAGGAGGAGGAGGACGATGAAGGTGATGAAGATTTTTCTGGTGAAGAAGGTGGGGATGATGATGATGATGAGGAGGGGGATCCTGAGGAGAATCCAGAGGCTAATGGTAATGGAGGCAGTGATGACGAGGATGACGATGATGAAGACGGTGATGAGGATGACGAGGGTGATGAGGATGAGGACGAAGAGGAGGAGGATGAGGACGAAGACGAGCAACCACCCCCCGCTAAGAAGAGAAAATGAATGTAGTTGTAGGTATTGCGTTAGTCTTTTTCTGTCGTTGGTCGTAGTATCTTCTAGGAAGTAGTGGGGTTAGCTTAGCTTTTCTGTCTTGTCATATTAGGAAATTAGCATCCTTGTTTACGATGAACTCAGTTTGTTGTTTACCCTTGCGCAAGATTGCTATGATAGAGAGTCCATCTTATGGAATTAAGTGGGTATTGTGGATTTATTTATTTAAGGTTTAACTTGTATGAATGATTTTTGATGCAAAAGTGCCCCCTGGCTATTTAGCAGTTTTTCTGTTGCAGGGGGGTAGCTATTTGTAATGCTAGTTTTTGAGTATTTTTCAATTTCTCTATTCATCAAAGATTCGCTTCAGGCAGCTTGCAGAAATTAGTAGTTTTTGTTTGGGTAGTTTTTTTTTTTTTTTTTTAATGAGAACAGGTGGGAAACATGTTTGGATTATAGTGTTTGGACTATATTGTTTGGACTTTTTCGGGTTTGTTTAGCTTGGTTTGTTTATTTATTTATTTTTGGAAGTTCCTAGGAGTGAAACAGTGATAGTGTTGATATATATATATATATATATATATGGAGTTTTTGCAAACTATTATTTTAAATCTGCTTTATTGATTTGGGGTTATGTTTGGAGTGAGAATATTTGGTGAGGGAAAAAGTACGAAAGAGAAAAATAAAATAAAAAGATGAGAAAAAAAAAGAGAAGAAAATATAAAATTTTAAATATATGTTTTTCTTAAAATACAAGTAAGAATATAATAAAATAAAAATATTTATTAATTAATTAGTATTCTAATTTAATTATTTTTAATTTCTCTAATGTGAGGCGTTTTTACTTTTTATTCTCTATCACAGACTAAATATAAGAACTTATTTAAGGTATGTTTGGAGTAAGAATATTTGGTGAGGAAAAAAAATATGAAAGAGAAAAGTAGAATAAAAAGATGAGAAAAAAAAAGAAGAAAATATAAAATTTTAAATATATGTTTTTCTTAAAATACATTTAAAAATATAATAAAATAAAAATATTTTTCAATTAATTAGTATTTTAATTTAATTATTTTTAATTTCTCTAATGTCACGGGGTTTTTTTTCTTTTTGTTTTCTATCACAAACTAAATATAAGAAATGATTTTGAATTACTATCATTTTTTTTTTAATTTTTGATCCAAGGACAGGCTTATATATGATTAGCAGAGAGAATATGGTGGGAGGGGTTGGCCATTAAAACTATTATAATGGCGTTCTAATTGAAGTAAAACTTTAATATGACTATAATAGTACACCACACACCCCCTCAAAAAAAAAAAAAAAGGAAAAAAATAAGAAGAAAAAATCACCATTAACTTCGAACTTTTTAAAGTAACTTTAAAATGTAATAAGAACCAGAAGACTGACTCAAGGAAAGGAGCAGCACACTAAATTGAAGTAAAAGCCAAAGTTTCAAAACATTGTCTTCACTTCCCTATATAATCTTTGTCCTTCTTCTCCTCCATGCTCAATTGCAGGACTCACTCGTATAGCTCTTCCAGCATCACCTACCAAACTTCTTCCTTCCTTCCCTCTACTGCAGAAATGTCTCAACAACAGCACATCACAATGTCTTCTCTCAGCCGCACTATTACTATTGTTCGCTGTGTTCGGGTCCGTGGCAGCCGCACCGGCTCTTGCGCAAACCTGGGGAGTCCCGAGATATCCAGACTGCTTGTGGAATCTCAATAACATTCCAGGGTGCTACCAAGAGGTCCTCAAAGCCTTCGCCCACCAACAACCTGCGAGGATTAGCTCTTCCTGTTGTAAGGTTTTTCTTCAAGGGGTTTGATTGGTGTTGGGGGATGTCTGTCGATTTCGGTCCACTCTCCCCTCGTACGCTGAAGGACCATTGCATGAGCCGAGATCAATCGGCAGCTCCCACGCCTGTGTCCCTGCCAGTGTTGGTGGAAAATATCTGACCAAATAGGCAGAATAATTGATATAAATCTCGTGGGAGAATTTACTTATGAGGGTAAAAAGGAAGAAACGGAGAGTGGTGATGAGGGTTGGACTCGAGTCTTAGTTCATTGCTTTGATTGGTGTGTTTTGCCTCATTTTTAGGGGGATGACGAGGCTTTTAGTAGCTCTGTTGATGATAATGAATGGGAGGCTGGTTGTTTCTAAGAAAATGAATTTCAAGGACAATATGTGTTTTCTCCTAATCTTGTTTGTGTTTGTGGAGCGCCTAGTTTGTATTACTAAGTGTGTTTCAAACATTTAAGGGCAAATCTTATGTGAAAAATTACACTTACGTCTCATTAATTTTTTTTTTCCATATTTGTCTAGAAATTACACTTTTTTACCTTAATTTGTTTACTGTTTCCATTAATTATAAATCCTGATCCTCCATGTCAACTTCCAATTTATAGACATTATTAAATTGGAGACAACGTTGTTTGAAGTGTTCAATAAAATCTAATATTATCTTCCCTTGCCAACACCCTACTACCACAATATTTTTTCATATGATTCTTCTTATGAAATGTTCAACCAAATTCTATAATATATTTGAATTAATTACAATTTTGATCTTAGGAGACTTTATGAACTTCAAACAATTTGTGGCAATTAGTTAATTTAATTTTTTTAGTATTTTAAGTGTATTTTTTTTAGCGAGTTAATAAGAGGAATTAAGCTCTGATTTAGGGATAGTAATTACTTTTCGGTTCAATATTTTTTTTCATTTGACATAGAGGAGGTCATAGTCACAAAGATATAATGGGGCAACAACTATTCAAAATAGGAAGCAATCGCTTGTGAGGGGAGTCTAAAATATGTCACAATTTGGGGTTTTGGTCAAATTGATTTAAGGATTTTGATTAGGATGTTTTATGTTTGGGCATTCAAGGATTAGAAAGCGATTCATCACCCTTAAATGGAGAATTTTGTCAATTATCATTTTGTAATTAATTTTCTAGCAATTTAATAAGCACAAATGCTAATAAGTGAATAAATAAAAATAAACACTTAGAATAACTGTGCTACTCACACAACTACAATGCGTAAGTTGTCTGTGTATGTGAGGTCAATCGTGGGACTCAGAAATATAAATGTAAAAAATATGATTGGTTTATGATTGTTTGGATTTGTTATCTTGGTTTTATTTATTTATTTATTTTTCAAAGTTTCTTAGAGTGAAATGAAAAGGTTGATTTTTTTTTTCCCTTTCTCATTTTCGTAATCTTCTTTTTAGAAAACTTTGTCAAAGGATGAATAGTTTGGGGCAAACACCAAATTTTGTATGATTATATATTTTCCATTCTGACTTCCATTTCTAGGTTAAAAATACCACAACTAGTGAAAGAGCAAAGTTGAATGAAGCTTTAGTTAAATATATGTTTTGACTGCAATTTTAAGGCATTTCTAACTAGAATGTAAGTAAACTTTACTAAGCATAGTTTGTTCCGAAGTTGAAAAAAAATAAAATGAAAGTATGTAACTCTGATTGCAAAGGTGGGAAGTAACTTCTGTGCAAACCTATAAAGTCAATTTTTTGGAAAATTATTAGTCTATTACTATGCATTCTAGTTGCTACCATGAATGAAGAGACATTTGGTGTAAGATTCAAATTTGGGGTTGATATTGGTTTCAATGTCAACTCAATAATATTGAGGTCAGAGGTCGTTGGATTAAAATCAAACAGTTCAGATACATTTATGCCTTTTGAGGATTAAAAAAGCGTAAATACATATGAATTATTCAATTTTAATCCAATAGCCTCCGATCTCAATATCATCGAACTAACATTAATACTTATGTCAGTCTCCTTTTTTTTTTTTGGGATTCCTCTAAGAAGTAAGAATTAAAAAAAAAAAATCCAACACTAATTATCTTTAAAAGTGCTTTATTGATTTATGGTGTGCTTGGAGTGAGGATACTTGGTGAGGAAAAAAAAAAAGTGAAAGGAAACTATAAAGTAAAAAGATAGAAAAATTGGAAGAAAACATAAAATTTTTAATATATGTGCATAATTACAAAGACAAAAAATATAATAAAATAAAATGCATTCATAAATTAATTAGTTTTTAATTCAATTACTTTAATTTTTCTAGTCGCATGCGTTTTTCTTTTTATTTTCCATCACAAATCAAAGATAAAAAATGATTTGGATTCTCTATTTATTTTATTTTTCCTTGATAAGTTTTTGATCTAAGCACAATCTTATGGTACGTTCGGTAGAGGGATTAGGATGGGACCATGGGAGGGTTTGGGCATTAAAATTAATATAATGGCCTCTTATTTTAAATAAAATTACAATAATGTTTTACTAGGTTTATTTAAACCAAACCATAATGACATTATAGTAATTTCACACCCCCAAGACAAAGAGAGAGGACGAGTCCTCCATTAACGGCAACATTCACACACACGAAGAGAAGTCCTCCCATAACTGCAACCTTTTTAAAGTAGCTTTAAAATGCAATAAGAACCGGAAGACCAACTGAAGTAAAGAAACACACTAAATTGAAGTAAAAGCTACAGTTTCGAAGCATTGTCTTCACTTCCCTATATAATCTCTGTCCTTCACCTCCATGTTCAATTGCAGGACTCACTCGTATAGCTCTTCCAGCAGCACCTACCAAACTTCTCCTTCCTTCCTCCCTTCTACTGCAGAAAATGTCTCAACAACAGCACAACACAATGTCTTCCTCAGCTGCACTATTCCTATTGCTCGCTGTGTTCGCGTCCACGGTGGCCTCCCCGGCTCTTGCGCAAATCCCAGGGCTGCCCGGAGGGATTCCAGGGGTGCCTAAGGGAATTCCAGGGTTGCCCGGGGGAATTCCAGGGGTGCCGGCCAAGGGAATTCCGGGACTTCCAGGAATTCCAGGGGTGCCAGCCAGGGGAATTCCAGGGGTGCCCGGAGGCACAGACTGCTTGGCAAATCTCAGTGGCATTCCAGGGTGCATCCAAGAGGTCATAAGATCCTTCTTCGGGCGAGAAGTAACGAACATTGGCTCTTCGTGTTGTAAGGTATTGCTTGATGGGGGCGATAGGTGTTGGCTGAGGTTTTCCCAATTCAGTCCAGTCTCCCTTGGTACGGTGAAGGACTATTGCAGGAGCCGAGTTCAAGCAGCAGCTCCCACGCCTGTCCCTGCCAGTGTTGTTGGTTAAAAAAGTCTTACCAATGGTGTGACTTGTCTCTTTGTGGGCAGAATAATTGATATAAATCTCCTGAGAGAATTAATTTACTTATATGAGAGAAAAAAAAATGCTTAATTTAATTGGTGTGTTTTGCTTCATTGTTAGCTGATGGGGCCTTTAGTACTAGTAGTTGTAGAATAAATGCCTTCTCTATTGTTCAGAATGAATGAGAGGCTGATTCTTTCAAAGAAAATGAATTAAGAGATTGGTTTTTGATCCCCTCTCTCTCTCTTATGAATAGACAAGACCATATTCATAGGCTTGAATTTTGTAGTGAGACCTTGCAATGCTAACATTGAAGTTTCTGCAATATTGTTCCTTGTGATTCTTATGAAGTTTTCAGCACAATCCCATTACATCTTTAAATTAATTACCACTTTGATCACTGGAGATTTTATGAAGTTTAAACAATTTGTGGCACTGAGTTACTTTTAGTTTTTTAGTGCTTTAAGTTCTCATTTCTTTTTTATTTTGCAAGACAATGAAAGGCTCAATCTTTTTTATTTAGCAAGACAGTAAGAGAAATTAAGCCTTGGCTTCTGAACTAAAAAACAGCTAGCAAAGGTCAGGGGTAGCAATAACCCGTTAATTTGCATGCAGAGGATGTCCTAAGCCCAAAGACAGGGAAAGGCAACAACGAGGCGTGTCAATGGTCTTAGTCTGGATGAGATTCATCAAATTTAGATCAAATCCAGATCCAATAATAATGAATTTGATTCAGATTCAAAAATAGTCGGATTCGATCTTACAAGATCCAGATCTGACCCGTTTTAAAAAATATGATTTTTTTAAAACCATCATTTCATTAAAATAAAATATTATTTTATTCAAATATATATATATATATATATATATATAGAGCCAAATTCATATATTTTTGTGGATCAATTCACTTGTTAGAATATTACGCAAATTCAGATTCTTTTCAATTAGTTGCAGGGGAGGTGATATATTAATTTTACAATTATTTCATAATCCAATCTTGAAGTTCTATGGATATGACTGTTGATCTCATGGCAATAATCTTATTCTCTCTCTCTCTCTCTCTCTCTCTCTCTCTCTCTCTCTCTCTCTCATATACATATATATATTCTTCTATCAGGGCTGCTATAGTGAGTTGTGAAATTGGAACTTGAAAGAGTATCAGTCGTTTTGTTGTGCAACTACAGGCATTTGAGGAAGGTATTGCAAGAAGAGTGAGAGAGCTGAAGAATCTGACTATGGTATAGCAACATAAAAGAATTTGAAAGAGATATATAGATCTAGCAGCACAAAATAACAGGTTTAGCGAATCGATTCAGATCTAGATCTAATAATTGATATAAGTATGATGAGAGAATTAAGTTACCTATGAGGGAAAAAAAGGAGAAACAGAAAGTGGTGATGAGAGTTCAGGCTCGCTCGAGTTTTAGTTAAATACTTTAATTGGTGTGTTTTGCTTCATTGTCAGCGCATGAGGCTTTCAGTAGTCGTAGTAGTTGAATAAATGCCTTATCTATTGATCAGAATGAATGGAGGCTAGCTCTTTCCTAGAAAATGAATTTGCGAGGAAAATAGGTTTTTTCCTCCCAATCTTGTTTGTGATTGAAGAGCGCCCTAGTTTGTATTACCAAGTATGGATCCAACATCCAAGGGCAGATCTTATTTGAAAAATTACATTTACATCTCATTAATTTTTTTCCCCCCAGAACATCAAATTTATAGACATTAAATTGGCACAACATTGATTAAAGTGTTCAACAAAGCCGCAATATTGTCCTCCCTTGCCAACATCTTAGCATTGCAATATTGTTTCATATGATTCTTAGGGTGGGGTGCGCTTGGTTTCATATGATTCTTAGGGTGTGCTTGGGAGTCAATAGTTCACAGATTCTAAAAGATTTTCATAGTATAAGTGATGAGGTTTTTATACTGATCATAGTTAGAAGTTTTTAAGTGATGGGATTTGGAGTATTCCCATGAGTTTGTTGAATGGCTAAGTCATTGAGTGTCTTGTTTCAATTTTTTGAACACCCCAATTTGAGAGTTCTAATGAGTTTATAAAATTTTGAACAGTAATACTTTCGTTAAAACATTGAAATCCAAATAACTTTATTACTCATATTCCTAATTTCACAAGGCAGTAGCCTAGAGGTAGAAGAAGAAAAAGAACACATAGATTGGTATTTTTAAATGTCATTTTTGGCAGACTTTTTTTTAAGTAATTTAGATTTAAAGTATGCTTCGGAGTTTTGCGGTTGTTTTTTTTTTTTCCCTTTTGTGTTACTTCAATATATATCATAATATCTTGTTTTATATTTTTGTTTTCAAACACCAATAGTTATTGCAATACTTTGTGCATAACGAATAAATAAAGGTATATATACGTCATTATATATATTAATAAACATCTTAGAATCCAATTAAAAATAAGCTATTTAGTATAAGTTTACTATTTTTAAACTCAGATTCTAAACACCTTAGAACTCATATTTTAAAAACCCCTCAAAACCTATATTTTAAAACTCCCAAACACACCCTCAATATCTTATGAAGTGCTCAACAAAATCCTATAACATTTTGATCTCTAGAGACTTCATGAACTTCAAACAATTTGTGGGAATGAGTTAATTTAATTTTTTTGTGTTTTAAGTTCTTTGTTTATGTAAGGTTTTGTGTTGGCAAATCTAAACAATCTTGAACTAAATATTGCAGATATATTTATTTGTTAATATTTAAAAAAAAATAATTCAAAATCCAGATAATTTGCAAAGTCGCCAAAGAGATAAACTACAATATAAGTCAAAGTTAGAAATAAGTCAAATTTTACATAGACTGGGATTTATTCAATTAATCTCATAGAATTCCAATAGACCCTATAGACTAGGTGCAGGCAACTCGAACTGACATTAATATGCCTGCCTCCTTTTTTTGGGATACCTCTAAGAAGTGAAAATTAAAAAAAAAAAAAAATCCAACACTAATTATCTTTAAAAGTGTTTTATTGATTTATGGTGTGCTTAGAGTGCAGATATTTGGTGAGGAAAAAGAAAATGAAAGGAAAAAGTAAAGTAACAAAATAGAAAATTAGAAGAAAACATAAAATTTTTAATATATGTACATAATTACATAGACAAAAAATATAATAACATAAAATGCGTTCATAAATTAATTTGTTTTTAATTCAATTATTTTAATTTTTCTAATCACATGCGTTCTTTTTTTTTTTCTTTTTTATTTTTATTTTCCATCACAAATCAAAGATGAGCCTTGGCTTCTGAACTAAAAAACAGCCACTTGAGGTCAGGGGCATCAATAACCCTTTAGTTCACATACAGGGGAGGTCCTGCACTCGAAGACAGGGAAGGACAACAACTATTCAAACCGACACTCAAAGACAGGGAAGGGCAACAACTATTCAAAATATGAAGCAGCCCCATTTGGGAGGAGTCTCTGATTGGATGGGTCACAAAATTTAAAAAAGGAGAAAGCGAAAGTATGGTAGTGTTAACTTTTGAAACATAAAAGGTCAATAGCGTTATCAAAACATCTATTATAAAATATCTAAATATATACTATAAATACGTTTTGTAGAAACTAATATTAAATGTGAAACAAGTATTTCATAGTTACTATTATTCTGTATAATAATTTTATACATAATTGTTATATATGTTAATAAATCTTTTCAAGATTATCGGTAATGTTTCAGCGTATTTTTATCACCATAATATCATGCATCTCAACTAATTGATAAAAAGTGAAATTATTTTCAATTTAAGAATTTCATTAAACTGATTTTGAGTATTTGACTAGAATTCATCCTAAAATAAAAAATGAACTTTCTAGCGATCTAATCAGCACAAATGTTACTAAATTAATAAATTAAAAATAATTATTCATAGTCGTACAATGCACACAAATGTGGTATTTAAATTGTTCGTGTATGTGAGATTCATTGAGCTTGGACACTAGCACTTTTTATTATTCATGTATTTGTACAACTGTATGTAATTGCTTCCTTTCATATAGACTATCGAAATTGCATGAGAGTATTTTTCATTATTCATCCATTTACACAACCGATCACACTCACACACAGACAGTTGAAATTGTTGACTCTGGTCACACAATTTAATTTTTTTTATCATTTTCTAAAATATACCACAATTATTATGAACTAGATTTTGTTTTTACCAAAGCTCTCTCACACAATGGAAGCCAATGATCAGTACAAATTGGTTGAGCTTCTATGTAGTGATAGCTCAAAGGTGTAGAAAAATCCAATGGGTATTCATTTAGTCATCTTGGGCGTTATGATTTCTTATATTCATTTTAATGTAAAGAGAAAACAATGGTGAAAATTAATCATTAGGGCTTAATCTTGCTGTCCATTTGTTTGTTCTTAAAGAACTTAGTGAAGGGTTCTAGATTTCTCATTCAAAGGCGAATAACATCAAGGACAAATATAAGGTAACAAAGAAGAGAGTGATGTGCGGTAAGATTCCACCAAATCATTTAAGTCAAAGAATTCCATTTACATCCACTTTGAAGCCCAAATTTGTCTCTCTCAATGTCCTTTCGTGGTGGGATTTGAAGGGCTATATGTCCCAAGATAAAGACTTGCGGGAATAATAAATTTTTAGAGAAGGGGAAGGGCGGCATCACCTCCTATCCATTAAGATGCCTATATGGCTATCAATTGGTAACTTGTCAAAGTCGAGAGTGCGCCTTGCAAAGTCAATTTAAAAAAAAAGAGGGTAAGAATTCTAAATAGAGCATTTAAAATAATATCATGCATACATGTAGATAAAATATATTTGTGTGTGTTGATACTTAAAATGGGTATGAATTCTAGATAGAACATCAAAAATAATATTATGCATATACATAGACAAAATATCTATGTGTGCGTATTAATATTTATTATAAAAATTTTCTTTTTCAATATAATTAAGTATAGGCTTGATTAATAAAAAATTAAACACACAAAATAATATATAGACTTAATTTATATTTAACTTTATTGGTTCAACTTACATAGAAGAAATTTATTAGATAATTTTTTAGAAAAAAAGAAATATATGGACTCAAACATTAAATCTAAATAATTTCTCAATAGAGGAGAGGAACTGATTCACACACTAAATCTAGAGTAGGGAATCCTGAACTGCATCTGATTACTTATCATCTTACTAAAAGTTAATTAAACTTATAGGTCTGTTCTATATACTTAATTTCTATTAATTAATTTTTTTTATGAGAAAGGAATGAAGAACTCCAAATTGGGGCTTGTTTGGTAAAATTTCAAAACTCTTACTTTTTTTTTTCCAACTTTCGATATTTTTCGTCAAAATTTTCCAAATTGCATAATTTTTTTTTCTTGCACACATAAAATCATCAATTTTTTTTTTAAATTTTAAAAATTTTTTGAATTTTTTTTTTAATTTTTCTTTACCATTTACAAGTTTTTATCAAAGCAATAATAATAATAATAATAATAATAATAATAATAACAACTCGTGTTAGCTCGTGACAAAAAAAAAAAAAAAACGAAAAAAAATTACGAAAAACTAATAAAGTTTGGTATACCAAATGAAGCCCTAAAGTGGAAGCCTTCCATTAAAAGAACACTACTCTTGGGTCTCAATAAAACTCCTATTTATGTTACAAGTTCTATAGCTGTAAGAATATTGCTACTCTTGGAAAATGGGATTTGCTTGACACTATTTTATCACACACATACAATAATCAGAAAATAAATTCACCTAAGCATATATTCCCTCTCTTTTGACTTCTATCTCATTATTTTAGTTTTATCCTTTTGGATTCCATGTGCATTCCCGACTACTGTCGATACAATGAGTTCTCCAAAATTATTTCTAAGGTTGTCAAGAGTTAAATCACCTAATTAATTCCGAAGTTAGAGAGGGGGCCAAATTGCGAAAATATTAGTTTCTTTAAAAAATTTATGTAATAAAAATATAATAAATATTTTAAATACGTTTTCTGTAAAATGAAACATAAAGATAGATATTTTAATTTCTTTTATGTATATCATGACATAACCATATTATTTTATACAACAATTTAGGGTAGTTTTTTCCAACTATTTTATGTCTAAAAAATATGAAAAATACTGTTAGTATAATACTATTAATGAAAATACGGAAAATGAAAAAAATGCATTTTTTATGTAAAAGAATTTGTACTTCAAATTGATCGTCCTTTTTCTTTTTTATTTCCTTCTTATCCTCTTTTATATATTAATCTTTCTTTATGTTAGCTAAAAATTGAAGAGATGTACTAAAAATTTTAAGGAAATTGAAGAGAATAAATACACAAGAGGATGCGAAAAAAAGAAGATAAGAATAATAATATATAAAGAAAAAGGAAGATAAGAAAAACAATACATATATATATATATATACATATATGCACTCCCCTCTAGAGTGTAAAAGAGAAAAAAAAAATAGAAGAAGATAACAAGGAAAAAAAAATAAGAATAATAATAATAGATGTAAATATATATATATTGTGTAGAAGAGGATAAGAAGAAACAAAGACGGGGAATAAAAAGAAAAGAGAAAGATAAAAATAATATTAGATATATATGAAAATATGAAAGAGAGAAGGAGAGAATAAAAGTAAAAAAAAGAAAGGTAAGAGTAATAATGTAATATCCACAATGAGTATAAATAAAAGGGAATCACAATTTTACTATCCTAACAGTAGAACAAAAAAAGAAAAAAATTCAATCATTCCCACGCAACCCTAGGGGGATAATACAATTGCTCTCAATCACACACTTAACATAAGGGCCCACAATCACACTCTCGAACGATGAATATAAATATAAGGGCCCACAATCACACTCTTAACAGTTCTCACCTCTCCTCCTGCTCAACCACATTTGTTCTGTTCCTGAGCCGAAGCAAAGGATAATACAATTGCTGGCCCACTGCCAACAAATCTGCAACTTCATATATGAATGCTTTCCTTTGCCAAATTTAGTTGTTTTCTTATTTCATACTGTCAAAAAAATTTTAATACCTTTCCTTCTCAGACGAATTCATATCCTGATCACTGATCCCAAGCACCACCTTCCTCGGGTATTATTTAACCTCCAATAGAAGATTCCTTAGTTACCCAACTCCTTCACTTGAAGAAGAAGAGATAGTTATAGATCTTACACTTTGGCTTGAGTTTTGAAGATGGGTTCTCTGGTTTTGGCAATGGGTTTTTGTGTCTGGGTTTCGTTCTTCAATTTGAGCTTCACGATCATGTCTGTGAACTCACAGAATGGGATCAGGGGTGACACAGTTGGAGGGTCTGTTTTGATAGATGGGAAGAGAGCCATTGGAAGAACAGACACTGATTTCATTTGTGCCACCTTGGATTGGTGGCCTCCTGAGAAATGCGACTATGGAACTTGTAGCTGGGGCCATGCTTCCCTGCTAAATTTGGTATGCTTCTTTGCAAGACAAATATTATTTGCAAATTGTATCTATTCATTTGGGCATTGGTTGAAAGAAATTTTAATTTTTTAACCTTGCATTGTTTGCTGTTTTATTTATTTATTTTTAATTCTCCTTTCTCTGACATTATTACCTTGAGCTCTGTTTGTGAACATGTTTTGGGTTTTCTTTTCTCGGTATGTTGCAGGAGGGAATTTGGTTCTCCATGTTTTGTGTAATTCTGAAGGAGTTGGGATTTTACGAGTATTTTGAAGCAATAAAATGTTTATTTTGTAATTTTTAGGGTGTGTTTGGATCATAGTTCTGTTACACGGAAAGGAAAGATAACTGGTTCATGCTTTTATTCTGATGGGTAGAGATTCAAAATTATTTCTGGTGTTTGATTTCGTTTGTGCAAGAAAATGGTAGAGAAAATGCATAGGGTTTAAGAAATTAGAAGTAACTAAATTCAAAAACTAAATTATTGATAAATACTTCCTATTTTCTTTTATTTTTTTATTACAGACCAATGATAATATGCATTTGATGTTTTCTGTTTACTTTTCTTCTCCTTCCCATTTTCTTTTTTTTTTTTTTGGTTTACCTTTACCAAATCATCAATCCAAATATACCCTTAATTGAAGATCACCGACTAGTTGATTGTTTAACATATTGGTACTTCAATTAATTATGTTCAAAAAAAGTTGAGGTTATTAAAACATTTGGGCCAATTCTTTCTATGACATCATGATTGTGTTTGGCACAATGATTTGGAAAAGAAAAAGAAAAAGTGTAAGTGAAAAGGTAGAGAACTAAAATAAAATAAAATGTTAAATTTTTAATATGGATAGAAAAGTCAAAGAAAATAATTAATATTTATAAAAAAAAAAAAGTAAATTTTTTATTTAATAAATCAGAAAAATAAGAATATGTATAAGTAAATTCATTTCCCTCTACTTTTCTTTTCTTCAACGTATCGTTGTTCCAAACACATCCTAAAACCTAATTTGTCCCAAAGCCTAATTTAATGCAAGAGGATAAATTCGATGGAATTCTCATCCTCACATTTTCATTCCACATTGTTATACAAATTAGAATTGCTACTTCATTCTTATTTAAAATGCCAGGGAATGGGATAAATGAAAATATAAAATGATCTTTTTATTCTATTCTCTTATACTAAATCAACTCTAAACGTAACGTGAAAAGGGGTAATATTTTTGTTTTATTTTATAAGGAAGTGGACTAACTCCGTATGGAATAATGAAAAATGCTAAAAATTACAAAAAAAAAAATATTAAAAATTTCTAAAAGTTATTTACTTTTTATCTCACTACATAAATTATAAATTCATAATTTTTATCAAATTTTATCACTTTTTATCACTCTAAACGGTGAAATATGAAATCCTTTCTTAAACTTGTTTCCCACCATTCATTTGTGCAGGATCTCAACAACAATATTTTCCTAAATGCAGTAAAAGGTTTGAATTCTTTCCGCAGCCTTTGAATTTCATTAGTGGCACAGGCATTTTTCTCTTCATTATTATTTTCTCTTTCATGAATGGTTATATGTATATATACATCCAAGTCTGAGGATTCCTTGTCGAAATAATGCCTATGGCACAGCATTCTCACCCCTGAAGATCCGATTGGGTGGCACTCTGCAAGACAAAGTCATCTATGAAACTGAAGATCATCAGCGGAAACCCTGCGTTCCATTCTCTAAAAAGGACTCAGAGCTGTTCCATTTCACCGAGGGGTGTCTGCCCTTGAAGAGATGGGATGAACTGAATGCCTTCTTTAGTAAATCAGGGTAAAAATTCCAGGAGACTTGGCATTTTCCCTTTCGAAACTTCAAATTCTTCCTAGTTGAACAATCGAAGGTTTTCTTGCTTAATTCCAGGGCTCTAGTTATTTTTGGATTAAACGCTAACGGAAGAACCATTCGGTCTGATGGATCTGCTGTAGGAGCTTGGGACTCCTCCAATTCGGAATCTCTTATCCGTTACACTGTCAAAAAGCGTTACACAATCTATGGCTGGGAGCTTGGTATGAATCAGAATTGATCACCCTCAATCTTGTATTGATTTATTATTTAATTTCTTTTCTTTTCATGATTCTGCAATCATTCTATATTCGTCGATTTTGATAAATTTTAGATATATTGATTAGAGGTTAGGGTTTAGGGTTTTAGGATTTTTTGTCCGGCTAGAAGGACATCTGTTTAATACATATTTGCTTTCCAGGAAATGAATTGAGTGGGAATGGAGTTGGTGCAAGAATTGCAGCAGATCAATACGCTTCCGACACGATCACTCTGTACAATGTAGTGCAAGATGCTTACAAGGGTACAGAACAAAAGCCGTTGATCTTAGCACCGGGTGGATTTTTTGATCCAAACTGGTTCAAGGAATTCTTGGACAAAGCAAAGAAATCCCTCAACGTTCTCACCCATCACATATATAGCCTTGGCCCAGGTGCTTTTAATTATCCATACACAAGTGAATATGTGCTGCTTTTTGAGTTCTAAGTGTTTGGAATTAATTAATATTTAATTCTCATAATTAGTTTCCTAATTAAAGTGGTTCATATAAGAATCTAAATTTGATAAGGAATTATTTAGAAAGTTATTATTGGTAGAAGATTGTAAGCTAATTTTCTAACCATATCCTACTTTGATGGATGGTAGAGATTAAATGAGTAATTAGGAAATTGGGTTCTCTCTCTCCCCATATAGTGAATGAATTCCATCAATTCATACACATTAAAATTATAACACATTATGATTTATAGGGCAAGAGAGAGAAACCCTAGTTTCCAAAATGGTTTTATTTTGTTGAAGGAGAAGATTCAAGAACAATAATTTTGAGGTAGTTTCCGCATTCATATTTTCAAAGAAATGGTTTAAGGTACGTGTTCTTAATTATATTATGTAAGTAGGCAAAATATGTGAACATCATGAAGATAAAAATCCTGTATATTTGATTAAATATTATGTGCAAATTTAATTATAAACTTACATGTGGTATCAGAGCTCAAGTTTGTAATCTCATGATATTTCATTATGATATTGCTGCTAATTGAATTTTGTTGCATATTTAATTATATATGTATTTGAGAAAATTAAGATAAGCTTATTCTCATATATATATATATATATATATATGTATTTTGCATGGATTTTGGTTTTCTATCGTCATTAAAATTCTTGAAAACTTGCTCAAGATAGGATATTGAATCTATATTCACATTCTTATATTATTGCGTTCAATAAAATAGTTTGAATGCAAACAATATGATTACGGATTTAAATTCTAAGGCTTGTATTAAGTTATGATTTTTTATTTTAAATTGATTTTTCCAATTAGGATTCTTGGATAATCAACTGAAAGTATATGTTAATATTGTGAAGGCAGTGACTTAATTGCTAAAAAGAAATTAGGGAATTTAATGAACTTAATTAATTTTTTAAGGATGGCAGGCAACTTATTTTTTAACATTATTGAATTATAATATATATATATATATATGAAATGTTTAACAATTCTTTATTTGGACGCGTTGAACCCTTAAGTTCTCGAAAGGTTTTGGCTAGGTTGCCTATTACAAATATATATATATATATATATATATATATATTGTATTGATTAATGGCATGCCTTCTAAATTCTGAAAATATAATAATAATGTTCTTTTATGTTAATGATTAAATTAAGTAAATTAATTATTTTAACTATTATTATTGATTCTAATATTCACATTATAAATAGTTTGGTGTTCACCACAGTACTCCAATCCATTATTGTGAATATTAAAGTTATGATTATATTTAATTCTAATATTTATATTATGATTAAATTAAATATTCCAGCTGTATTTTTCATCTATTGTTATGAATATTAGATTACTAAAATTTTATTCATACCATTTATGTTTTGGTTGCCCACAGGCCCAAATATGGTAATGAATGTTGGATGGTTAATATATATATATATATATATATTTTAATATTTACGTTATAAATAGTTTGGTGTTGTGAATATTAAATTTATGGTTATACTTAATTCTAATATTCATATTATGATTAGATTAAATATTCACCACGGTGTTTCTTAATCTATTATTATGAATATTATATCATTAAAATTTTATTCATACCTCTATATTTTGGTTGCTCACAGGTCCAGATATAGTAGTGAATATTGAATTGTTGATATTTTAATTACTATTTATTTAGTTATATAATTTGGTTACCCATAGGTCTAATTATATTAATTGAATAATTATTATGGGGTGATAAATTATTTTATTAGAAAAATTATGGATATCCACAGATGCCATATTTTTTTTTAATAATGCAGCACCCAATTAAATGCTCTTAAATATCAACAACTTTTGTTCCCTTGCATAATTGTTACTTATGTGTTGTTATAAATGAAATAGATATGTGAGTATATTTAATAAATATTGCAGTTTCAAATCCTATTTTACTTCATTCTCAAGCCTCAACATCCCTAAATTTGATAATATCAAATTTCTTTTTTAAGTAGCATGAACAAGCCAAGTTTAATTTGGGAGTTCTTGACCTTGATTTGTGTCTTTTCGTCAACGAACTTGCTGTTATTATTAATAAAAGCACTGAAGCTGAGAAGGCCACTTATATTGCATGGTCTAGATCCAATAAATTAAACCTAATGTTTTGTGCATGACCATTTCTGCAAACATTAAATTATGTCTCCCTGAGACGTAGAATGCTAAGGAAGATCTTAATAATTTTAATGAACATTTGCTAGAAAATTTATGGCTGAACTAACCACTATGCATTTTCATAATACTCGTACCATGAATGAACACATTATTGAGATGACCAATCTGACTGCAAAATTAAAGACTTTAGGCATGACTGTGCACGAGTCTTTTCTCATCCACTATGTCCTAAACTCCTTTCTTCTAGAATATGGACCTTTTTAGTTCAATAACTACATTATTAAGAATAAATGGAATGTAAATGAACTACATAGTATGTTGGTCCAATAAGAAGGAAAACTTATATAGTAGAATGGTCATGTGACGCATCCAATAGTGAAAGAATGAGCTACAAAGAATAAAGCTGGAAAAAGCATCAAGCGTAACTCATCCAAGCTGAATGGATCTGATCAATCTATCCCCCAAAAGGGAAAATAAAGCGATAAGTGCCACTTTTGGAAAAGAAGTGAACACTTTCAGAAAGATTGCCTAAAATGTAAGGCATGGTTCGAAAATAACGGTAAACTTATACCTTTAGTATGTTTCGAATCATTGATATTCCTTCTAATACTTAGTGGATTGATTATTATTCAAGTACTCATGTTTAAACTCGATACAAAGATTTTTATTTATTTTTTGGTTTATTTAAATCTCTTGCCTTATTGCATTTAGAATTTTGGTAAATAGATTATACCAAATTAACCTTTAACCTTTTTTCTCTAAATCCTTTCTTACTCTGCATCATAATATTAGAACTACACGTGAGTCATTTGATGAGCTATAAGAAGTACCCAGCTCCTAGAAATAATATATACAGACATATGTAGACCTTTTGTTAAACTCCTTGAACGTTTAGGTGTTTGTGCACAATACACAATGCCAAATGAACCTTGGCAGAATAGTGTATCTGAAAGGTACAATCGTACCCTTATGGATATGGTTAGGAGTATGATAAGTAATATAAGATTACCTATATCCTTATGGATGCACGCTTTTAAAACTGCTGTGTATATCTTAAATAGGGTTACTAGTAAGGCAGTTCCAAAGACACCTTTTGAACTGTGGAAATTATGTAAACCCAGCTTAAGGCATTTGCGTGTTTGAGGTTGCCAAGCAGAAGTAAAAATTTATAATCCACATGAATAGAAAAACTGGATCCAAGAACAATTATTTGTTTCGTTATTAGATATCCAGAAAAAAAAAATCAAAAAGATATATATTTTACTGTCCTAACCATAGTATAAGAATTGTTGAAATCGAAAATGTCAGATTCATTGAGAATGGTGAGTAGGAGTGGTAAAATTAGGGACGCAATCATTCAAGAAATCAGGGTACAATTTCCCTTACATCTGATTCATAACAGTCCTGTTGTTCCTAATGATGTTGATACAATCAACAATAATGAACAATAAATGAATTATTAGCAACCTGATGATTCTCATAATGAGACTGTAACCACTGACCCTATTATAGATGCACCATAGGAAGTAGCATTAAGAAGATCTCTTAGAAATAAGAGACCTGCTATTTCTGATGACTACATGGTGTATTTACAAGAATCTGAATATAATGTTGGGAATACTGATGATCCAGTTACATATTCGGAAGCCATTAATAGTAATGATTCCATTAAATGGATTGATGCCATGAATGATGAAATGAAATCTATGGACTCTAATAAGGTCTGGGAGTTAGTCGAATTGCCTGAAGGACATAAAAAATGTCGGGTGTAAATGGGTTTTTAAAACCAAACGCGATTCTAAGGGCAATATCGAATGACATAAAACTAGACTTATAGCCAAAGGTTTTAATCAATGTGAAGGCATTGATTATAATGAGACATTTTCTCCTGTATCAAAAAAAGACTCTTTGAGAATCATTTAGCACTGGTAGCTCATTTTAATCTAGAGCTGCATCAGATAGATGTAAAGACGGCTTTCTTAAATGGGGGTTTAGAAGAAGAAGTCTATGTGACACAACCAGAGGGCTTCATAAAAGAAGGAAAGGAAAACATGGTCTGTTTGTTAAAGAAGTCGATATATGGACTTAAATAGGCTTCCTGACAATGGTATCTTAAGTTTCATAATACTATTACTTCATTTGGGTTTAAGGAAAACACTGTTGATCAGTGTATATACCTGAAGACTAGTGGGAGTAAATTTTGTTTTTAGTACTGTATATTGATGACCTATTTATAGCCAGCAGTGACCTTAGTTTGCTACGGGAAACTAAAGATTTTCTTTTGAAAAACTTTGGAATGAAGGATATGGGAGGGGCATTCTTTGTGATAGGAATAGAAGTATTCTGAGATGGATCATGTGAATTGTTAAGATTGTCTCATAAAATCTATATTAGTAAAGTTTTTGAATGAATAATATGTATAATTATGACTCCACTGTTGTTCTAATTCAAAAGGAGGATAAGTTCAGCTTAAGTTAATATCCCAAAATGAATTGAAACATAACAGTATAAAAAATATTTCTTATACTTCTATTCATATGAGTTTAATGTATATATAGATTTGCATCAGGTCAGATATTTTGGGATGTTATATAGATACCAAAGAAAACTAGGATTTGATCATTTGAAAAACTGCAAATAAAGTTTTAAGATATTTGTAAGACATAAATAATTACATGCTTACATTTAGGAGGGCCAATCACCTTAAGGAGATTGGATATTAAGACTCATATTTTGGAGGATATGTTAATAGCAAGAAGAGTACTTTTCAATATGCGAGAATGGCTGTTTCATGGAAGAGTGCTCAGAGTTATTCCATCATCCACTATGGAGGCTGAGTTTGTTGCTTATTTTGAGGCTACAAATCATGGATTATGGCTGTAAAATTTTATTCCAGGGTTAGGAGTTATGGATACTATTTCTAAGCCCTGAAAATTTACTGTGATAATGTTACAGCAATTCTCTTTTCGAAAAAATGATAGGTATACTAAGGTGGCCAAGCACATTAAGTTAAAATACCTATCTGCTAAAGAAGTTCAGAAATAACAAATGTCAATTGAACACATTAGTACAAGTATTAACATAGCAAATCCACTTACGAAAGGGTTATTTCCAAAGACATTTATGCAGCATGCTGAAAAAACGGGTCTTGAGAATAGCAAATAAATTAATTAATTTGTGGATTGCTTAGTGCTTGTTTATTTGACATTATGATTTTGATATCTATTAAAGATTTTCTGAAATTATAAATTTCATTTGTTTAATGTGACAGAAATAGTCTTTTATAAAGACATTATGGAACCATTAATGATAGCTCACCTTATAGATCTTGCTAAATAAATTGTTGATGACGTAGTACATGGAAGGAACCATGCTCTTGAATTAGTATGGAACCGCCATGACTCTCATTAACGTTTTATTTAATTAAGGTAAGCCATTAAGTTGACTTTTTCTAATGTTATTGCGCTCTTTATGTTTCCTGTATCAAATTATGACTGTAAGATTATTATACGGACCAAGTGGGAGACTGTTAGAATTAATTAATATTTAATTCCCATAATTAGTTTCCTAATTAAAGTGGTCCATATAAGAATCCAAATTTGATAAGGAATTATTTAGAAAGTTATTATTGGTAGAAGATTGTGAGCTAATTTCTTAACCTTATCCTATTTTGATGGACGATAGAGATTAAATGATTAATTAGGAAATTGGGTCCTCTCTCTCCCTATAAATAGTGAATGAATTCCATCAATTCATACGCATTAAAATTACAACACATCAAGATTTATAGGACAAGAGAGAGACCCTAGTTTCCAAAAGGGTTTTATTTTGTTGAAGGAGAAGATTCAAGAACAATAATTTTGAGGTAGCTTCCGCATTTAGATTTTCAAAGCAATGGTTTAAGGTACGTGTTCTTAATTATATTATGTAAGTAGGCAAAATATGTGAATATCATGAAAAAAAAGATTCTATATATTTAATTAAATATTATGTGCAAATTTAATTATAAACTTACACTAAGTTCCATGGAATAGGTTTCATACAGATAACTTATTTGGTTCATTCATAGGAATGGATGAACACCTCATTGAAAAGATTCTTAATCCATCCAATCTTGACCGGGAGGCTGATACATTTAGCGGCATCCAAAGCACCCTCAAGAGCTCTGCAACTTCAGCAGTTTCGTGGGTCGGTGAGGCGGGAGGGGCTTATAATAGCGGCCGCAATCTTGTTACCAATGCCTTTGTGTTTAGTTTCTGGTGAGGAAAATATATTCGACCGGAATAACGTGTCGATCAAAATCATTCTAGCTGTATGTTTCTGATTATCTTTTTCTAGTAGGATAACGTTGCTTGACATATATAGCTATGTCTTGTGATGAAATTCTTTGGTTTTCTTTTTGACTGCTTTCTCAATTGTTGACACAATGAACAGGTATTTGGATCAGCTAGGTATGGCATCGGCTTATGATACGAAAACATACTGCCGACAGTCATTGATTGGTGGAAACTACGGTCTGCTCGATACTGCTACCTTTGCTCCAAATCCAGACTATTACAGGTTATTGAAATCTCGTTTTTTTTTTCCCCTTTGCATTTATATTTTCAATGAGAACAAGAAGCTTGAAACCCGATTTTTTTTTTTTTTTTTTAACTATTGAAAGTTTATGTTGGAATATATTTCCACATCGATAAAATGAAGTCCGGTGAACTACTATGAAATCCTAACAAGTCTCTCCACTACTAGTTAATTAGTTGTGTGTTGAATATTTTAAGATGGTATTAGAGTTGTGTTTGGAAAGATTCATCCCCTTTTTTTCTCTTTTGAATCTCTACATTGTGTACTTCTATTTGTGGGGGACATG
Organism: Vitellaria paradoxa; assembly: GCA_019916065.1. Taxonomy (NCBI): domain Eukaryota; kingdom Viridiplantae; phylum Streptophyta; class Magnoliopsida; order Ericales; family Sapotaceae; genus Vitellaria; species Vitellaria paradoxa. The sequence goes on along the minus strand of CM034241.1, from coordinate 34,107,441 downwards.
TTGCAATATATCTCTCGTCTCAAACTAGTATAAGATTTTAATAAGTCTCTCCACTATTATTCAAGAAAAGAGGGAGGCTGCCATAACATTAATTGTAGATCGTTTGATTTTAATTTAACGATTCTGATATATTTACACTATTTTAATTCAAAATAAACGTGAATGTATCTAAACCATTGAATTTAAATTAATGGTCTAAATTGTAAGTCATGGAGCTGATATCTCCTCCGAATCCACTATTCAAAAAAAATTGGTATTGAGTTGGATGCTTTAGCAATTCATATTCCACGAGACCATTCTTGATATTCTGCTATTCTTTGCAGTGCTCTTCTCTGGCATCGGTTAATGGGAAGAAATGTGCTGTCGACAATCTTTTCTGGGACAAAGAACATACGTGCATATGCTCATTGTTCAAAGAACTCCGTAAGTTAAAATCCAGACCCTGGTTACTATCCAACAGTTAAAAATACATTTTCGTGCCGTCATCTGATTTTGAGTCTTGAAATGGCAGCAAGGAATAACACTGCTATTAATCAACCTCGACAGTTCCACCACGGTTGAGGCTAAAGTAACCTTCAATGGTGCTTTGAAATCGGAAGACAAGCGCAGCTCTAATAGTCACAGGAAAAATATTCGAATCTATCAAGGAAATGAGGAAAGGGGAATGGCAAGGGAGGAATACCACCTGATGGCGAAGGATGGGAATTTGCAGAGCCGGAGTATGGTGCTTAATGGTAAGATTTTGAGTGTAGATTCATCTGGGAACATACCTCCTTTGAAGCCTGTAAGTGTAAATTCATCGGAGCCCATAATTGTTTCTCCTTTCTCCATCGTGTTTGCTCGAATACCAGGTGTTATTCTTCCTGCTTGCAAGTAGATGTGTAGATGGATCCCAAAATAGGTTCCACTTGGTTCATTGATCAAATAAAAGTATATTGTCATGATTTTTATCATATACATGTATTTATAAACATCGGATGGGTTTTTCTGGCTGAATATTACACTACAAATCAACTGAACCAAGCTGTGACTCCTGTACTAAACAAAGCCTAGTTGAGCCAGAACTTTTTAGCCATGGGACATAGTAATTCAAATATATTTAAACTTGAACCACCCAAAAAAAAAAAAAAAAGAAGAAAAAGAAAAGAAAAATTACTTCAAAATTCTCACTAAAAATGATAAAATGTTGCTAAAAATGAAAATAAAAGATACATAAATAAATTACAAATAAATAATAACAATAAAAAAGGCCAGCACTAACATAGAAATAGAGAAATAGACAATCTTAGACAACTTGAGGTAAAATTGTAATTCAATTTTTAAAATGAAAAACACACTATGTCATTATATAAATTCAAAATAATTAATATACTTATATTATTTTATATGTATATTTATGTTTATTATTTAATATGCATATTATTTAATTCTACATATAAGTTATTAAATAAAACGAATCAACTTAAGTATTATTTAAACTCAAATCATTTACTAAATGGGTTTCATATTTCTATTTAGACTCGTTACTTATCATATTAAAAAGTTAAATTGAATCCTTAAAAAGCACATATCAATTTATTGGCAGCCATAACCGATTGATATTTCTCATAACCATACTAATCATAATAATCGAGAAATATATTATTCTAAATTTTTGTATTTAGAAAAAAATTTAGTACAACTGTACTAAAAAAGCTTTCTTACATTGAAATCTCCTAATTCTGCAACCAAGGGCAAATATTCAAGATATACAACATAATTATACATTATTCCCAGAACAATTACAAAACAAGGCATACAACAAATTTTTACGCTACCAAGAAACACACATTTGGATTTTGTGGAATGATTCTCTGGTTTATTATGTATACATAGGAAAGATTTGTGGTTAGTGAATGAGTTGAACTCCTGCTCAACATCCTTGCATGAGATCTAGTTAGTAAATGTCCTTCCAACTAAGTATCTTCCAATTTGGTGCTTCGTTTGGGATCATTAATGAAAAATCTTCATATCAACATTAATCCCCCTTCGAAAAGCTCTGGGGTTTACTGCTTGCAAATCCCGACCATACAATTGTACCGATAAGGTAGAAGAAGATTGATGGTGCAAACAGTTACATCTACATAGAACAAAATTGTTGGGAGAAAATACTTAGAATATGAATGCCCAGTGAACAGGGGAACTTACACTCCATGAATGAGTTGAATCAAGAAGAAAACCAGTGAGAGCAACTCCTACGATTCCAGGCACAGCCCCCACTGTGTTGGTAATACCCTGAGCAGACAAATTTAAGAGAAACCATTACCATATGACTAACTATACAATTGCATAAACTACCCCTTCATTAGAGTTTAAGAAAGACTTTTTTGCTAGTTTCCTCAACGGAGACAACGAAGGGTTCACCATTCTATTCTACGAAAATAGTACAAATTCTACGGATGCCTTTTATATTTTATTTGGCTGAGACAAGACTTGTGCCTATTTGATCCCAACTCTCACCAAAATGTTACTTCAAAAGTGGATTGTTTCGGTACATGAAATGAAAACGAGAACTCGGTACAATTATATTATGAAATGTTGTAAAATGGGGAATAGGCTTCTCTTACCTTTTTTTTTTAATTTTCTATTTATTATTATTATTATTATTTTTTTTTTTTTGGGATAGGCTTCTCGCATAGATGTTATATTATTAAACTGCATTGATATAGTAAAGTGACCTGTTTTCAAAGAACAATCAATCGCGAAAATAAAATAATGTGCACTTTCAATATTATATGATACGAATGTCTTTGCATTATCTTTTTATAAAAACTTGAAACTTATTGGTTATCAATTCACTATTTTCAACGGTATTTATAATGAAAATATAATTTACGCATTATCTTTTTGGAAAGTTAAATTTAACGTAATAGAACGCAAGTGTATCACGTTTTGGAACGTGTGTACCAAAACATGGTTCTCAGGGATGGTAATTTTTCACAGTTCTAATACAGGTGCTATCCTCATGCATTTTTGTCACATTGTTTTTCACCCATACTAACAGACGACTTGCGACTGCCTGGTATTTAACGAATGCATAATATAACGGCTTTGACGCAAACCTAAGATTAGGAATCCTGAAACTGGAAAAGAAATTAAATCAAGGAACCTGAGAAGAGCAAAGGCTTCGGATTGTCAGTCATGGTCCAAACATCAGAGTAAGGACACCTGCATGAATGAATGAATGATGATTAAAGCAAAATACATGCACAAGTTGGCTGCATTACGGACCACAATAATCTTCTGGATGCACACAAAAATAACTACAAGCAAATTATACAACTATTTGGAGTTTGTACGCTTGCGTACCAGAAGTATGCTGGCATATTCAGGTGAGATATCTTGATGGGTACGATATAATCCTGCATCACAATCGATGAGATTAACAGTCCCCAGAGATGGAGAAAATATCAACACGTATTATTTTAGGGTCCATTATTGATGAATCATAATTAGCAAATTTCATTTGTTGGATACCTGACAAAGCAAAGCTTGAGAGTGCTAAACCACCAGTAAGGATCGTCACAACTTCTCATGGTGGCAAACCTAAATCTAACGAGGAGAGAATCATGAGAGTTGCCAGAGACAGAAAGGCAATTGTTTGGCAAATCTTCCGCGCCTTCATATGCAAAAATGAGGGACCAATGTTAGAAGTCTAACTTGGAAAACCAGATGTTAGTTTAGCTAATGTCGTATTTTATGCTTACATGGTAAGGTATGACAATTGAGAAAGTAAATTTTCTAGAAGCAAATGAGGAAAGGAGTGATGGAAAAATAGAAGGAAACCGTGATTATCTTTACAGTTTATGCAAATCTTACAATTAGACAATTAATCTTTTCTAATAGAATAAAACTAAAAATGACGATAAATTCAGTGTTGATAACACAATTTCTGAGTTTTCAGTTATCATCCAGTGTAAAAAGCTCCAGTAACCTAACTGTGGTGTCTTTTTTGGTTTAGATATTACACAAAAGAAACCCTTAAATTTGATTTATAAGGACAATCTGCACTCAGATAATTTAAAAAATCTATAATATGTGGCAACCTTAAGACCTCACTTCCAGCTTATTCTCTTTTCTTGAATCTATTAGATTACTTTTGGCTTTTACATGCTACTTGAAATTTAAGCTTTATCAAATGGACGTCAAGAGTGTGATTTTAAATGGAATTCTTCATGAAGAGGCCTATGTAGAGCAACCTAAAGGATTTGAGGATCCTAAATTCCCTAATCATGTGTATAAACTTAAAAAGGCTCTTTATGGGTTAAAACAAGCACCACATGCTTCGTATGAGAGATTTACTGCTTTCTTACTTGAGTCCGGATTTGTTCGTGGGAGTGTGGACAAAACTTTATTTATTCACACTGATTCTAGACACATTCTAATTGCTCAGATTTATGTTGATGACATTGTATTTGGATCTACATGTGAAAAATATGCTATTAAATTTGAAAAATTGATGTCTACTCAGTTTAAAATGAGCATGATAGAAGAATTAAACTATTTTTTAGGTCTTCAAGTCAAACAAGAGGATGATGGAATCTTTATTTCCCAATCCAAATATGCTACAGACTTGGTGAAAAAGTTTGGTCATTCTAATGCTAAGCATGCTAGAGCTCCTATGAGCACAAGCATTAAACTTCACAGGGATCCCTGTGGTAAAAGTGTTGACAGACTATGTATAGGAGCATGATAAGAAGTCTTTTGTACCTTACATTAAGTGGACCTGACATTGCATTTAGTGTAGGTGTGTGTGCTAGATATCAATATAATCCTAAAGAATCACACTTGCATGCTGTTAAAAAAATCATCAAATATGTCAGTGGCATACTAGATTTTGGGATTTGGTTCACTTGTGATACCAATCCTGATCTTGTAAGATACTCTAACGCCGATTGGGTAGGTAATGTGGAAGATCGTAGGAGTACTTCTGGTGGTTGTTTTTATGTTACTAACTATTTGGTCTCATGGCATAGTAATAAGTAAAATTCTACATCTTTGTCCACTGCAGAGGCCAAATATATTGCTGTTGGGAGTTGTTGCTCCCAATTCCTATGGATAAAGCAAATGCTTGCTAACTATGGGTTTGAACAGGGCATCATTACATTATATTATGATAATCTTAGTGCCATTAGCATTTCTAGGAATCCTGTTATGCATTCTCGTGCTAAACATAGAGATATTAGGTATCATTTCATTAGAAAGTTGATTGAGGAGACTGTAATAACCCTCGAGCATGTGCTAGCTGAAAATAAGCTAGCTGACCTATTCACCAAACCCCTAGACGCCCTTCGCTTTGAATCCCTTAGGAAGTCTTTGGGTATTTGTGTGCACAATTGATTTTTCTTTAAATCCACAAAAGATAGAAGTTCATTGTTTGTTTTGAAGATATTTTATGACTTCTATCTCTTTATATGTACATTCAATCATTCAGTCTAATAAATTGTACTGAATAAATAATTCATACTTTCATGTAAATTGAAAATGAGTGTTTTGATGAACTTTGCCATAATTTTGATGTGCTTCCCTAAGACACTTGACTGATTTTACAGATAACTTTTTTCTTTTTAAACCTCAAACTACTATTTGATATGTTTAAAAAATGTTGAGAAACCTTCAAGTAAAATATATATATATATATATCTTGTCATGAAAAGGGCTACCGGTGGAACCAATAAAAAACCCTTTAATAACTCGTTGATTGTTTTACCTACCAATAAGCGTGTGAAAGTCGTCAAGACCTGAAAAGGGATATATATTATATTTGAAAAAAAAAAAAGAGAAGAAGAAACTTGGCTCTCAATTCATTTGGTGGATCAAATGTAATATCTTGATCTAATTGAGGGGGAGTATATATGTTTGATTAGTGATAATTTCACACGTGCACAAGCATTTTCTTTCGATTTTATGGCTTAATTTATCTCATGACACAAACTTGGAAATTAACTAGAGAGATGAATTTTTATTCATTTAAATTTATTATGCTTGAGTGATAGATCTACATATATTGACATAGATGAATTAAAATTATTTAACTTATTCTAATGAATTTTTCTATTTGTCTTTGATATTAAATATTTTTCAATGTTGTGCACAAAAAATAACCATACAAACTTTCCCAAGAGCATCGCAAAAAGGGCACCCCATCGAGCAGTTGGCGCACGGAGGGTGCAAGGAGCACGAGGTTGCGAGTCAACCTTGCCTATATAAGGCCCCTGGTCAACGCTGGTCGTCATTTTGCACTATCCCATTTCTCGAACCTGCAACCATTCGGTTTCCTTCCCTCCTGTCAGTTTGCATGCATGCATTTTAAGTTAGTCTTCATCACTTTTTGTTCATATTTTCATTCTTAGGTTCTAGTTTATTGTATCCTAAGTCATATTTGCATCTCTGTCAAAATGTTCAAAAGAAGTTGAACTGGTTCTTCATCCACCTCTGGAAATCATTTTTTGAATCAAAATGAATTTAGGAGTTTGTTTCCAAAAAGACTTGTTCTTCTTGAGCGTCAAATGGACCTAAATGACTTTTCTCTAATCCGCCCACTGTTTGCTCAGTTATGTTGGGAATTTATTACCACTATTTTGGCTTCTATGCATATTAAGTTTGTTCAAGAATTTTATGCCAATTTTCATGAAACTGGCTTTGAAAATATTGTTTTCAAGACTTATGTCAACCGTGTTCCTATTATTGTTACCCCTGACATCATTACATCCACTCTTGGCATTGAGCGTCCTAGTCCTAAGGAGAGACCCACTCTCTTTTATCCCACACAAGATGGAACCTTTACATCAAAAGAAGAGTTATCAAACATTTTTAATGTTCTCACTGGCTCTCCAGCCTAGAAATGAGAGACCTATGTTCATGGTCTTCTCAAAATAGATCATCCATGCTTAATCTATTTGTTTCTGCGACAATTAACCCCACCTCATATTACTCTGATGTCACCTTGAGACGTGGTCATGTTATTTATGCTATTCTCTTGGGTCTTAAGTTTAATTTAGCACTCTTTATATTTTGTCTTATATTCACTACCCAACAATTGAGATGCACCAAAGATTCTCTACCTTTTGGTGTAATTGTGACTAGGATCATTCAAGCTAATCAAATTGAATTAACATCCTTTGGTCTTACCACACAGCCTTCACCCATCACATGACTGACTGCTAGGAAATCTGTAAGTCAGGCTGTCGATGACACCCTCGATGAGCCTAATGAAGCCGAGTCTAGTCGTAGCACTCATCCATACACTATGAATTCTATGTCTTTGTCACTGCTTCGACTTGAGGGGGAGGTTGAGAATATCCGAGCTAATCAGATGCAATTAATGGGCACTTGGACACTATTGATACAAAGATCGAGGCATTGACAGATTTATGCACCACCCAATTTCAGTCTTTACACCAACAAATTGACAATTAGGGTGCCTTTGAAGATGAGCTGCCACAAAATGATGATGATGATGATGACACTGGATTTAGAGACAGCTCTTTTGGAGGTGGTGATGGTGCTGGTGGTAGTGGTGGTGGATTAGATGATGGAAGTGGTTTCTTTTGAATTGTTTTGACTTGTTATGTTATTGAACTTATTTTGTGTTTCATTTCCCTTTCTTTTTGACCACTTATCATTTCCATATCAAAAAGTGGGAGTGATTTGAGTTTATGTGTAATCTTGACTCTTTAAAATTTATATTGTGATACGTTATCTTATGTTATGGTATCTTCATTTTATTTTATGTCATCTTCTCTTTCCACATGGTGCCTTGATGTGTGTTATCTAAGTGTGTGCAGAATTTTGAAATTAACCTAAGTTTTTATATGGAATTGCCAAGGGGGAGATTGTAAAGTTTCTAAATGTGACAAATCCATTGAAAATCTTAAGTTAAATTTGGAAAGCTGGGATGTTTCCTAAAACAACTTGGACAGAAGATATAGATATTTCTAAATTAAAGATAGAATCAAGATACAAGTTTCCAAAAGACTGCACATGTCCAATTCAAGTCCAAATACAGTATAATTATAATAAGATTTAGAGTAGGAATCAGAATTCAAGACACGGAAAAAATAATGTACCTCGCAGGCAAAGCGTGGGGAGCACGTACCTGCACCCAGGGCCCGCTAGGAGCCCACAGGGAGCGCAGGGGTTTGCCCTTTTCATTACAAAATTCCAATATGGTTCGCAAGCTGTTGGATGAATGCTCGATGGTTCGACCTCTTGGCACAAGCACAGTACAGGATGCTCGAGGGATCGACCTATGCAATGTCAGCACGTCATTGTTTCTTATTTTGCCAGTTTAGGGCAACCTTTTGTACCTCCATAAATATGTACCCAGACTCAATGAAAAATATAAAACAGGGACATTATAGAGACCTAGAGAGACTTTATTCTTGGTGATCTTAAGTGTATTTCTCTAGATTTTTATTCTTTTCTTCTTAACTTCTAGGGTTTGTCTAGTGAGTCAAGCAAGATTTGCAAAAGAATTTGTGCTAGTGAGTCATAGCAAATTCAAGTAGGATCTTGTAACCCGTTGACAGTGGGATTTGCCATTGAGGTTTTTCTTCCTGAGAGAGGATTTCTTTATTATTTCTGGTGTTTTTATTTTTGTTTTGTGGGTGATTGTTTGATTCATAAATTTTCAATGCAATTTTAAGGCATCTAGAATGCATATAAGCTTTACTAAGCATGGTTTGTTCCAAAGTTGAAAAAAAATAAAATGAAAGTATGTAACCCTGATTGCAAAGGTGGGAAGTAACTTCTGTGCAAACCTATAAAATTAGTTTTTGGGAAACTATTAGTCTATTGCTTTGCATTCTAGCTGTTACCATGAATGAAGAGACATTTGGTATGAGATTCAAATTTGGGATCGATATTGGTTTCAATGTCAACTCGATAACATTAAGGTCGAAGGCCGTTAGATTAAAATCAAATAGTTCAAATACATTCACGCCTTTTTAGGATTAAAAAAGTGTAAATATATTTGGATTGTTAAATTTTAATTCAATAGTCATCGACCTCAATATTATCAAACTGACATTAATACCGATGTCAACCTCTTCTTTTTTTTGGGATTCATGTAACAAGTAAAAAAAAAAAAAAATCCAACACTAATTATCTTTAAAAGTGCTTTATTGATTTATGGTGCACTTGGAGCGAGGATATTTGGTGAAGAAAAAGAAAATGAAAGGAAACTGTAAAGTAAAAAGATAGAAAAATTAGAAGAAAACATAAAATTTTTAATATATGAACATAATTACATAGACAAAAAAAATAATAAAATAAAATGTGTTCATAAATTAATTAGTTTTTAATATTCAATTATTTTAATTTTTCTAACCACGTGCTTTTTTTTTTATTTTCCATCATAAATCAAAGATAAGAAATGATTTGGATTCCCTATTTATTTTATTTTTCCTTGATAAGTTTTTGATTTAACATTTAAGGGTAGATCTTATGTGAAAAATTGCACTTATGTCTCATTAAATTTTTTTTTTTCATATTCATCTAGAAATTACACTTTTTTGCCCTAATTTTATAAATCCCAATCCTCCATGTTAACTTCCAATTTATAGACATTATTAAAATGGGGACAACGTTGTTGGGAGTGTTCAACAAAGTTAAAATATTGTCCTCCCTTGCCAATACCCTACCACCACAATATTGTTTCATATGATTATTCTTATGAAATGTACAACCAAATTCTATAATATATCTAAATTAATTACAATTTTGATCTCAAGAGACTTTATGAACTTCAAACAATTTTTGGCAATTAGTTAATTTAATTTTTTTAGTGTCTCAAGTGAATTTAAATTTTTTTTTAGCAGGTTAATAACAGGAACTAAGCTCTAATTTAGAGGTAGTAGCAATTACTCTTCAGTTCAATATTTTCTTTCATTTGACACATAGGAGGTCATAGGCACAAAGATACAAAAGGGTAACGACTATTCAAAATAAGAAGCAACCCAATGCGGGGGGAGTCTAAAATATGTCACAATTTGAGGTTTTGATCAAATTGATTTGAGGATTTTGATTAGAATGTTCTAAGTTCGTGCATTCAAGGATTAGAATACGATTCATCACACTTAAATGGAGAATTTTATCAATTATCAGCTTTGTAATTAACTTTCTAACAATTTATTAAGCATAAATGTTAATAAGTGAATAAATGAAAAAATAAATACTTATTCGTAACTGTGCTACTCAAACAATTACAATATATAGGTTGTTTGTGTATGTGAGGTTTATTGTGGGACTTAGACATATAGATGGTGAAAAATATGATTGGTTTATGATTGTTTGAATTTTTTGGATTTGTTATCTTGGTTTTGTTTATTTATTTATCTTTCAAAGTTTCTTAAAGTGAAAAACTTTGACAAAGCTGGACCTTTTTTTTTTCCCCTTTCCCATTTCATAATTTTCCTTTTAGAAAACTTTGTCAAAGGATGAATAGTTTGGGGCAAGCACCAAATTTTGTATGATTGTATGATTGTATATTTTCCATTCTGACTTCCATTTCTAGGTTAAAAATACCACAACTGGTGAAAGAGCCAAGTTGATAGAAGTTTTAGTTAAATATATGTTTTGATTGCAATTTTAAGGCATTTCTAGCTATAATGCATATAAACTTTAATAAGCATAGTTTGTTCTGAAGTTGAAAAAAAAAATAAAATGAAAGCATGTAACCCTGATTGCAAAGGTGGGAAGTAACTTCTGGGCAAACCTATAAAGTCAATTTTTGGGAAACTATTAGTCTACTGTTATCATGAATGAAGAGACATTTGGTGTGAGATTCAAATTTGGGGTTGATATTGGTTTTCATGTCTAACTCGATGACATTGAGGTCAAAGGCCGTTGGATTAAAATCCAACAGTCCAGATACATCCACGCTTTTTTAGAATTAAAAAAGTGTAAATACATCTGAATTGTTGGATTTTAATCTAATGGCCTCCGACCTTAATATCATCAAATACATTAATATCTATGTCGGTCTTCTCTTTTTTTTTGGGATTCCTCTAAGAAGTAAAAAATAAAAAAAAAATTCCAACACTAATTATCTTTAAAAGTGCTTTATTGATTTATGGTATGCTTCGAGTGAAGATATTTGGTGAGGAAAAAAAATTAAAGGAAAAAGTAAAGTAAAAAGATAGAAAAGTTGGAAGAAAACACGAAATTTTTAAATAATTACATAGACAAAAAAATAAAATAAAATACAATGCATTCATAAATTAATTAGTTTTTAATTCAATTATTTAATTTTTCCAATCACACGCATTTTTCTTTCTATTTTCCATCACAAATCAAAGATGAGAAATGATTTGGATTCCCTATTTATTTTAGGTGTCATTTAGTTAGTTTTTCTAATTTTTAAAAATATTTTGATCACTTATATCTTCAAAATTTGTCTTGGAAAATAGAAAATGAGTTTACACATGAAATAAAAAATAACAAAAAGTCGTTTTAAGCGTTTTCAATTCAAAACAAGAAAAATCTCAAAATAAGAAAAATAAAACATTTTCTATTTTTTTGTTTTAAAATTTTTAAAACATACAACATATAAAACAGAAAATAAAAAGTAAAAAAGTAAACCAAATGCGAACTTATTTTTACTCAATAAGTTTTTGATCTAAGCACAATCTTTTAGTACGTTCCGTAGAGGGATTAGGGTGGGACCACGGGAGGGTTTGGGCATTAAAATTAATATAATGGCCTCTTATTTTAAATAAAATTACAACAATGTTTTACTAAGTTTACTTAAACCAAACCAAAATGACATTATAGTAATTTCATACCCCCCAAAACACACACGGTGACACAGAGAGAGGACGAGTCCTCCATCAACTGCAACATTCACACACACGAAGAGAACTCCTCCAATAACTGCAACCTTTTTAAAGTAGCTTTAAAATGCAATAAGAACCGGAAGACCGACTGAAGTAAAGAAACACACTAAATTGAAGTAAAAGCTACAGTTTCAAAGCATTGTCTTCACTTGCCTATATAATCTCTGTCCTTCACCTCCATGTTCAATTACAGGACTCACTCGTATAGCTCTTCCAGCAGCACCTACCAAACTTCTCCTTCCTTCCTCCCTTCTACTGCAGAAAATGTCTCAACAACAGCACATCACAATGTCTTCCTCAGCTGCACTATTCCTATTGCTCGCTGTGTTCGCGTCCACGGTGGCCTCACCGGCTCTTGCGCAAATCCCAGGGCTGCCCGGAGGGATTCCAGGGGTGCCAAAGGGAATTCCAGGGTTGCCCGGGGGAATTCCAGGGGTGCCGGCCGGGGGAATTCCAGGGGTGCCAGCCGGGGGAATTCCAGGGGTGCCCGGGGGCACGGACTGCTTGGCAAATCTCAGTGGCATTCCAGGGTGCATCCAAGAGGTCATAAGATCATTCTTAGGTCGAGAAGTAGCGAACATTGGCTCTTCGTGTTGTAAGGTATTGCTTGATGGCGGCGATAGGTGTTGGATGAGGTTTTCCCAATTCAGTCCAGTCTCCCTTGGTACGGTGAAGGACTATTGCAGGAGCCGAGTTCAAGCAGCAGCTCCCACGCCTGTCCCCGCCAGTGTTGTTGGTTAAAAAAGTCTTACCATTGGTGTGACGTGTCTCTTTGTGGGCAGAATAATTGATATAAATCTCCTGAGAGAATTAAGTTACTTATATGCGAGGAAAAAAAAAAGAAGAAGAAGAAGAGGAAGAAGAAACAGTGAGTGATGATGAGAGTAGGACTTGAGTTTTAGTTAAATGCTTAACTTAATTGGTGTGTTTTGCTTCATTGTTAGCTGATGAGGCCTTTAGTAGTAGTAGTAGTAGTAGTAGAATAAATGCCTTCTCTATTGATCAGAATGAATGGGAGGCTGATTCTTTCAAAGAAAATGAATTAAGAGATTGGTTTTTGATCCCCCCCTCTCTCTCTCTCTCATGAATAAACAAGGCCATATTCATATGCTTGAATTTAGTAGTGAGACCTTGCACTGCTAACATTGAAGTTTCTGCAATATTGTTCCTTATGATTCTTATGAAGTTTTCAGCAGAATCCTATTACATCTTTAAATTAATTACCATTTTGATCACTGGAGATCTTATGAAGTTTAAACAATTTGTGGCACTGAGTCACTTTCAGCTTTTTTAGTGCTTTAAGTTCTCATTTCTTTTTGCAAGACAATGAAAGGCTCAATCTTTTTTATTTAGCAAGACAATGAGAGAAATTAAGCCTTGACTTCTGAAGTAAAAAACAGCTAGCAGAGCTCAGGGGCAGCAATAACCCTTTAGTTCGCATACAGAGGATGTCCTAAGCCCAAAGACAGGAAAAGGCAACAACGAAACTTGTCAATGGTCTAAGTCTGGATGAGATCCGTCAAATTCAGACCAGATCTAGATCTAATAATAATGATCCAAGAATGGTCAGATTCGATCTTATAAGATCCAAATCTGACCCGATTTAAAAAAATCTTAAAAAATATGATTTTTTTAAACCATCATTTCATTAAAATAAAAATATTATTTTTTCAAATGTATATATATATTGAGCCAAATTCATATATTTTTGTGGATCAATTCAATTGTTAGAATATTATGCAAATTCAGATTCTTTTCAATTAGTTGCAGGGTAGGTGATATATTAAATTATTTCATAATCTAATCTTGAAGTTCCATGGATATGATTGTTGATCTCATGGCAAAAATATTACTCTCTCTCTCTCTTATATATATATATATTCTTCTATCAGGACTACTAAGGGAGACTGGACTTGAAGAGTGTCAGTCGTTTTGTTGTTGTTAGAATAAAAGAAAAAGAAAAGAATTATGTATTAATATTGATGATCAATATTGTACAACGAAACTCTATATTTATAGGGTGAATAAGAAACCTGAACTTAATAGGATTATGACTAATTTAGGATATGTATCAATTTAGAATATGTATTAATTTAGGATATATATATATATAAATATTCTAGAAATAATCTAACACCCTCGGCAAACTCAAGGAGGTATAGGAGAGACCAACTTAAGTTTGGAAACCAATTTATGAAATCGTCTAGGAGGAAGAGGTTTGGGAAATAAATCAGCAGTCTAAGTAGCAGAGTTCATATGGAAGTGTATTGAAGGAGGCACAGAGAAGCGCGTTAAAAGGTTGAAAGCGCAGGAAAACGCGTTGAATGATGCGCGGAGAAGCACGTTGAAAGGTTGAAGGCACACGGAATCACGTTGAAGGAGGCGCAAAGAGGCGCGTTGTGAAAGGTTAAAGGCACACGGAAGCGCGTTGAAGGAGGTGTAGAGAAGCACGTTGAAGGAGGTGTAGAGAAGCGCGTTGAGAGATTGAAGGCACACGAAGGCGCGTTGAAGGAGGCGCGGAGAGGTACATTGAAGGCGCATGGAAGCGCGTTGAAAGGGGCACAGATGAGCTCGTTAAAGGCGCATGGAAGCGCGTTGAAAAGGGCGTGAAGGAGCACGTTGAAAAGGGCGTGAAGGAGCACGTTGAAGGCGCATAGAAGGACAGAGAAACGTGTTAAAGAAGGCGCAGAGAAACACGTTAAAAGGTCAAAGGTGCATAAAAGCACATTGAAGGAGGCACGGAGAAGTGCGTTTAAAGGTTGAGGGCGCATGAAAGCGCGTTGAAGGAGGCGCGGAGGCAGAGGTAACGTTAGGAAGGGCAACACTGGTGGCCAAAGATGTGGTTATTGGATGCCTAGTCTACCCAGGATCAAAAACCTTGAGCTCTAATACCATGTTAGAATAAAGGAAGAAGAAAATAATTATGTATTAATATTGATGATCAATATTGTACAACGAAACTCTATATTTATGGGGTGAATAAGAAACCTAAACTTAATAGAATTATAACTAATTTAGGATATGTTTCAATTTAGAATATGTATTAATTTAAGATATATATATATATATATATATATAGGAATATTCTAGAAATAATCTAACAGTTGTGTAACTAAAAATGGGTCCAACTATAGGTATTTGAGGAAGTTATTGCCAGAAGAGTGAGAGAGCTGAAGAATCTGACTATGGTATAGCAACATAAAAGAATTTAAAAGAGATACAGATCTAGCAGCACAAAATAACAAGTTTAGCGAATCGATTCAGATCCAGAGCTAATAACTGATATAAATATGGTGAGAGAATTAAGTTACTTATGAGGGAAAATAAAAAAGAGAAACAGAAAGTGGTGATGAAAGCAAAACTCGATCGAGTTTTAGTTAAATACTTTAATTGGCGTATTTTGCTTCATTGTTAGCGCATGAGGCTTTTAGTAGTTGTAGTAGTAGAATAAATGCCTTATCTATTGATTGGAATGAATGGAGGGTAGCTCTTTCTTAGAAAATAATTTGCGAGGAAAATATGTTTTTTTCCTCCCAATCTTGTTTTTGATTGAAGAGCGCCCTAGTTTGTATTACCAAGTGTGGTTCCAGCATCGAAGGGCAGATCTTATCTGAAAAATTATTTTTACATCTCATTAAATTTTTTTTCCAGGAACATCCAATTTATAGACATTAAATTGGCACAACATTGATTACAGTGTTCAACAAAGCCACAATATTATCCTCCCTTGCCAACACCTTAGCACCGGAATATTGTTTCATATGATTCTTAAGGCGTGCTTGGGAGTCAATAGTTCATAGGTTCTAAAAGATTTTCACAGTATGAGTTATGAGGTTTTTGTACAGATCATACTTAGAAGTTTTAAGTGAACGGATTTGGAGTACTCTCATAAGTTTGTTGAATAGTTTAGTCATTGAGTGTCTTGTTTCAATTTTTTTAACACCCCAATTTGGGAGTTCTAATAAGTTTATAAAATTTTGAATAGTAATACTTTCGTTAAAACATTAAAATCCAAATAACTTTATTACTCAGATTACCAATTTCACAATGTTGCAACCTAGAGGTAGAAGAAGAAAAGGAACACCTAGATTAATATTTTTAAATGTTATTTTTGACAGACTTTTTTTTTTTTTAGCAATTTAGATTTAAAGTATGCTTCAGAGTTTTATTGTTGATTGTTTTTCCCCTTTTGTGTTACTTCAATATATATCATAACATCTTGTTTTATATTTATGTTTTCAAACATCAGTATTTATTGTAATTGCTTACTACTTAACGAATAAATAAGGGTGTGTATATGCTATTATATATATTAATAAACACCTTAGAACCCAATTAAAAATAAACTTTTACGCATAAGTTCATTATTTTTAAACCCATATTCTGAATACCTTCAAACTCATATTTTAAAAACCCCTCAAAACCTATATTTTAAAACTCCTAAACACACCCTCAATATCTTATAAACTGCTCAACAAAATCCGATAACATATTTAAATTAATTACAATTTTGATCCCTAGCGACCTCATTAACTTCAAACAATTTGTGGCAATGAGTTAATTTGATTTTTTAGTGCTTTAAGTTCTTTGCTTATGTAAGGTTTTGTGTTGGCAAATTCAAACAAATCTTGAACTAAATATTACAGATATACTTATTTCTTAATTAAAAAAATAATTCAAAATTCAGAGAATCTGCAAAATCGTCAAGGGATAAATTACAATCCAAGTCAAAGTTAGAAACAAGTCAAATTTTACATAGACTGGAATTTATTCAATCAATCTTATAGAATTCTAATAAACCCTGCAGGTTAGGCGCAGACAACTCAAATTGACATTATTACCTATGTCTGCCTCCTCTTTTTTTGGGATTCCTAATTATCTTTAAAAGTTCTTTATTGATTTATGGTGTGCTTAGAGTGAGGATATTTGGTGAGGAAAAAGAAAATGAAAAGAAAAAGTAAAGTAAAAAGATAGAAAAATTGGAAGAAAACAGAAAATTCTTGATGTATGTATATAATGACATAGACAAAAAAATATAATAAAATAAAATGTGTACATAAATTAATTAGTTTTTAATTGAATTATTTTAATTTTTCTAATCACATGCGTTTTTCTTTTTATTTTTCCATCACAAGTCAAACATGAGCCTTGGCTTCTGAACTAACAGCCACTTGAGGTCAGGGGCATCAATAACCCTTTAGTTCACATACAAGGGAGGTCCTACATTCAAAGACAGGGAAGGGTAACAACTATTCAAAAAATGAAGTGGCCCCACCAGGGGGGAGTCTCAAGTATTTCACAATTAGAGAGGCTGGACGGGTCACAAAATTTAAAAGTGGAGAAAGCGAAAGCATCGTAGTGTTGACTTTTGAAACATAAAAGGTCAATAGCATTATCAAAATATCTATTGTAAAATATCTAAATATATACTATAAATACATTTTGTAGAAACTAATATTGAATGTGGAACAAGTATTTCATACTTATTATTATTCTGTATAATAATTTCATATATAATTGTTATGTGCGCTAATAAATCTTTTCAAGATTATCGATAATGTTTCAGTGTATTTAAACTATCATAATATCATGCATCTCAACTAATTGATAAAAAGTGAAATTGCTTTCAATTTAAGAACTTCATCAAACTGATTTTGAGTATTTGACTACAATTCATCTTAAAATCAAAAATAAATTTTCTAGCGATTTAATAAGCACATATGTTACTAAATTAATAAATTAAAAACAATTATTCATAGTCGTACAATGCACCCAATTGTAGTATTTAAATCGTTCGCTTATGTGAGATCCATTGTGGGACCCACATACATGTACTATTGAGGACAGTAGCACTTTTTATTATTCATTTATTTGTACGATTGTATGTAATTGCATCCTCTCATATAGATAATTAAAATTGCATAATAGTATTTTTCATTATTCACACATCTACACGACCGATTACACCTACATACTGACAATTGCAATTATTGATTCTGGTCACATAATTTATTTTTTTTACTAGTTTCCCAAACATATCACAATTATAATGAACTAGATTTTGTTTTTGCCAAAACTCTCTCACACAATGGAAGCCAATGATCACTACAAATTGGTTGAGCTTCTATGTAGTGATAGCTCAAAGGTGTAGAAAAAGTCAATGGCTATTCATTTAGTCATCTTGGGTGTTCTAATTTCTTATATTCATTTTAATGTAAAGAGAAAATAATGGTGAAAATTAATCATTATGGCTTAATCTTGCTGTCCATTTGTTTGTTCTTAAAGAACTTAGTGAAGGGTTCTAGATTTCTCATTCAAAGACGAGTAACATCAAGGACAAATATAAGGTAACAAAGAAGATAGTGATGTGCGGTAAGATTCCACCAAATCATTTAAGTCAAAGAAATCCATTAACATCCACTTTGAAGGCCCCATTTGTCTCTCACAATGTCCTTTCATAGTGGGATTTGAAGGGCTATATGTCCCAAGATAGAGACTTGCGGGGAATGATACATTTTCAGAGAAGGGGAAGGGTGGCATTACCTCCTATCCATTAAGATGCCTATATGGCTATCAATTGGTAACTGGTCAAAGTCGAGAGTGCGCTTTGCAAAGTCAATTTGAGGAAAAGAAAAAAGGGTACGAATTCTAGATAAAGCATCTAAAATAATATTACGCATACACGTGAACAAAATATATATGTGTGCGTGTTGATATTTAAAATAGATATGAATTTTAGATAGAACATCTAAAATAATATTATGCACATATATAGACAAAATATATATGTGTGCGTATTGATACTTATTATAAAAACTTTCTTTTTCAATATAATTAAATATAGGCCTCATTAATAAAAATCAAACACACAAAATAATATATATACTCAATTTATATTTAACTTATATTAGTTGAATGTTAGATAATTTCTTAGGAGGGGAGAAATATATGAACTCAAACACTAAATTTAAATAATTTCTCAATAGAGGAGAGGAACAGATTCAAACACTAAATATAGAGTATGAAATCCTCAACTACATCTGATTACTTCTCATCTTACTAAAAGTTCATTAAACTTACAGGTCTATTTTATATATTTAATTTTTATTAATTAATTTTTTTTTATGAGAAAGGAATGAAGAACTCCAAATTTAAGGCTTGTTTGGTAAAATTTCAAAACTTTTACTTTTTTTTTCAACTTTCAACATTTTCCATTAAAACTTACCAAATTGCATAGTTTTACACACATAAATTCATCAATTTTTTTTTTAAATTTTACTAATTTGTTGAATTTTCCCTAATTTTTCTTTACCATTTACAAGTTTTTATCAAAGTCCCAAAAAAAAAAAAAAAAAAAAAAAAAAAAACATAATAACTTGTGTCAACTCGTGACCAAAAAAAAAAAAAAAAAACAACACAAAAAAACTACTAAAAGTTAACAAAAATTGGTATACCAAACGAAGCCCTCAAGTGGAAGCCTTCCATTATGAGAACAATACTCTCGTATCCCACTAAAACTTCCATTTTTTTGTTTTTCTTTTTTGAAAGCCAGAAAGTATGGTAGGGCCTCCGGGCTACCATACCCATACCAGATTTGAACCAGCGACCGACTGCGAGGGGAGCAAACTCTCCAGTCAGTGCGCTAGGGCCGGGGGCACTAAAACTTCTATTTATGTTACAAGTTTTTATAGTTAGAAGAATATTGCTACCTTTGTAAAATGGGATTTGCTTGACACTATATTAGCACATACACACAATAATCAGAAAATAAATCCTCCTAAGCATATATTCCCCCTTTTTTTGACTTCTATCTCATTATTTTAGTTTTGCCTTTTTGGATTCCATGTGCATTCCCAACTACTGTTGATACAATGAGTTCTCCAAAATTATTTCCAAGGTTGTCAACAGTTAAATCACCTGATTAATTCCGAAGTTAGAGCGGGAGCCAAAGTGCGAAAATATTAGTTTTTATTAAAAAAATGGTATAATAAAAATATAATAAATATTTTAAATACGTTTTGTGTAAAATGAGACATAAAGATAGATATTTTAATTTAAAATAGATATTTTAATTTCTTTTATGTATATTATGATATAACCGTATTATTTTATACAACAATTCTAGGATAATTATTCCCAATTATTTTTTGTTTAAAAAATATGAAAAATACTGTTAGTACAATACTGTTAATGAAAACGTGAAAAATGCATGACAAGAAAATGCATTTTTCTACATGAAAGAATTTGTACTTCAAATTGATCTTTCTTTTTTCTTTTTATTTTCTTTTTATCCTCTTTTACATATTGATCTTTTTTTATACTAGCTAAAAATTGAAGAAATGTACTAAAAATTTTAAAGAAATTGAAAAGAATAAATTCACAAAAGAGGATAAGAAAAAAAAAAGGAAGATAAGAATAATAATAATAATAGATGAAGAAAAAAGGAAGATAAGAAAAATAATAATAGATATATACATATATGCACGAGTGTAGAACAGAATAAGAAGGAAAAAAATTAAGAATAATAATAGATGTGTGTAGAAGAGGAAAAGAAGGAACGGAGAAGAAAATAAAAAGAAAAGAGAAAGATAAGAATAGTAGTAGTTATAAAAGAGGATAAGAGAGGAAGAAGAAGAGAATAAAAAGATAAGAAAAAGATAAGATTAATATTAGATATACACGAGAATAAGAAGGGAAGAATGAGAGGATAAAAATGAAAAAAGGGAGGTAAGAGTAATAATAGAATATCGACGTTGAATATAAATACAAGGGAATCACAATTTTATTATCCTAACAGTAGAACGTAAAAGAGAGAGAGAGAGAGAAGGAAAGAAAATTTCAATTAGTCCCGCGCAGCCCTAGCGGGAAGACAATAAGGGCCCATAATCACAGTTCTCACCTCCCCCTGCTCACCCACCTTTGTTCAGTTCCTGAACCGAAGCAAAAGATAATACAATTGCTGGCCCACTGCCAACAAATCTGCAACTTTATATATTAATGCTTTCCTCTGCCAAATTTAATTGTTTTCTTATTTCATAATGCCAAAAAAATATTAATACCTTTCCTTCTCAGACGAATTCATATCCTGATCATTAATCCCAAGCACCACCTTCCTCAGGTATTATTTAACCTCCAATAGCAGATTACCTAGCAACCCAGCTCCTTCACTTGAAGAAGAAGAGATAGTTACAGATCTTGAACTTCTGCTTGAGTTTTGGAGACGGGTTCTCTGGTTTTGGCAATGGGTTTTCATGTCTGGCTTTGGTTCTTCAATTTGAGCTTCATGATCATGTCTGTGAACTCACAGAATGGGGTCAGGGGTGACACAGTTGGAGGGTCTGTTTTGATAGATGGGAAGAGTGCCATTGGAAGAACAGACAGTGATTTCATTTGTGCCACCTTGGATTGGTGGCCTCCTGAGAAATGTGACTATGGAACTTGTAGCTGGGGCCATGCTTCCCTGCTAAATTTGGTATGCTTCTTTGCAAGACAAATATTATTTGCAAATTGCATCTATTCATTTGGGCATTGGTTGAAAGAAATTTTAATTTTTTAACCTTGTATAATTGTATTGTTTGCTGTTTTATTTATTTATTTATTTATTTTTAATTCTCCTTTCTCTGAAATTATTACATTGAGCTCTGTTTGTGAACATGTTCTGGGTTTTCTTTTCTGGGTATGTTGCAGGAGGGAATTTGGTTCTTCGTGTTTTGTGTAATTCTGAAGGAGTTGGGATTTTACGAGTATTTTGAAGCAATAAAATGTTTATTTTGTGATTAGGGTGTGTTTGGATCACAGTTCTGTTAGACGAAAACAAAAGATAACTGGATTCATGCTTTTATTCTGATGGGCAGAGATTCAAAATTATTTCTGGTGTTTGATTTTGTTTGTGTAAGAAAATAGTAGAGAAAATGTTCAGGGTTTAAGAAATTCAAAGTAATTAGATTCAAAAATTAAATTATTGATAAATACTTTCTATTTTCTTTTATTTTTTTATTACAGACCAATGATTATATGCAGTTGAGAATATATATAAGTAATTCCATTTTTCTCTATCTTTCTTTTGCCTCGACATATCATTATTCCAAGCACGTCCAGAGACCTAATTTGGTACACGAGAATGATTCAATAGAATTGTTATTCTCATGTTTTCATTCCACATTGTTATATTGATTAGAATTGCAACTTCATTTTTATTTAAAATGTCAAGGGATAGAATAACTGAAAATATAGAAATGATAAGAATGAATGAAAATATATAAATGATAATTTCATTTTATTATCTTGTATCAAATTAAGACTAAGTATAACGTGAAAAAGGATAATGTTTTTGTTTTATTTTATAAGGAAGTGAACCGATTAATTTCGATTACAGTGATGAAAAATGTTGAAAAATACTTAAAAACACTAAAAATATCTAAACTTTTTATTTTAATGTACGAATTACAAATTTATAATTTTTATTAAATTTTATCACTTTTTATGAGTCCAAAATCTGAATAAAATGCTTTCTAAAACTTGTTTCACCCGATTCATTTGTGCAGGATCTCAACAACAACATTTTCCTAAATGCAATAAAAGGTTTGAATTCCTTCCGTAGCCTCTGAATTTCATTAGTGGCACAGGCATTTTTCTCTTCATTATTATTTTCTCTTTCATGAATGTTTATATATATATATATATATATATATCCAAGTCTGAGGATTCCTTTGTCGAAATAATGCCTATGGCACAGCATTCTCACCCCTGAAGATCCGATTGGGTGGCACTCTGCAAGACAAAGTCATCTATGAAACCGAAGATCATCAGCAGAAACCCTGCGTTCCATTCTCTAAAAACGACTCAGAGCTGTTCAATTTCACCCAGGGGTGTCTGCCCTTGAAGAGATGGGATGAACTGAACGGCTTCTTTAGTAAATCAGGGTAAAAATTCTAGGAGACCTGGCATTTTCCCTTTCGTGTTTACCTCGAAACTTCAAATTCTTCCAAGTTGAACGATCGAAGGTTTTCTTGCTTAATTCCAGGGCTCTAGTTATTTTTGGATTAAACGCTCTGAACGGAAGAACCGTTCTGTCTAATCAATCTGCTGTAGGAGCTTGGGACTCCTCCAATGCCGAATCTTTTATCAGATACACTGTCAAAAAGGGTTACAAAATCTATGGCTGGGAGCTTGGTATGAATCCGAACTGATCACCCTCAATCTTGTCTTGATTTATTTTCCATCCTTTTCATGATTCTGCAATCATTCTATATATTGTCGACTTTGATAAATTTCTGGTAAATTGTCGTTTCCTGATTAGAGATTAGGATTTACGGTTCTAGGGTTTAGAGTTATATGTCCGGCTAGAAGGATATCTGTTTAATACCTCTTTGCTTTCCAGGAAATGAATTGAGTGGGAATGGAATCGGTTTAAGCATTGCAGCAGATCAATACGCTTCCGACACGATCACTCTGAACAACATGGTGCGAGATGCTTACAAGGGTACAGAACATAAGCCGCTGATCTTAGCACCGGGTGGATATTTTGATCCAAACTGGTTCAAGGAGTTCTTGGATAAATCAAAGAAATCCCTCAACGTTCTCACCCATCACATATATAACCTTGGCCCAGGTACTTTTAATTATCTATACACAAGTGAATATGTGCTGATTATCTATACACAAGTGAATATGTGCTGCTTTTTGAGTTCGAGTTCCACGGAGTAGGTTTCGTACCGATAACTTCTTTGGTTCATTCATAGGAAATGATGAACACCTCATTGAAAAGATTCTTGATCCATCCAATCTTGACCGGGAGGCTGATACATTTAGCGGCATCCAAAGCACCCTCAAGAGCTCTGCAACTTCAGCAGTTTCGTGGGTCGGTGAGGCGGGAGGGGCTTATAACAGCGGCCGCAATCTTGTCACCAATGCCTTTGTGTTTAGTTTCTGGTGAGGAAAATATGTTCGACCGGAATGACGTGTCGATCAAAATCTTTTCTAGTAGGATAACGTTGCTTGACATATATACCTATGTCTTGTGATGAAATTGTTTGGTTTTCTTTTTGACTGCTTTCTCAATTGTTGACACAACGAACAGGTATTTGGATCAGCTAGGTATGGCATCGGCTTATGATACGAAAACATACTGCCGACAGTCATTGATTGGTGGAAACTACGGCCTGCTCGATACTACTACCTTTGTTCCAAATCCAGACTATTACAGGTTATTGAAATCTCTTTTTTTTTTTTTTTTTTTTCTCCTTTGCCTTTCTATTTTCAATGAGAATAAGAAGCTTAAAACCCGATTTTTTATTTTATTTATTTATTTTTTTTTAACTATTGAAAGTTTATGTTGGAATATATTTCCACGTCGATAAAATCAAGTCCATAAACTAATATGAAATCCTAACAGATCTCTCCACTCCTAGTTAATTAGTTGTGTGTTGAATATTTTAAGATGGTATTAAAGCTGTGTTTGGAAAGATTTATCCCTCTTTTTCTTTTATGAATCTCTCGATTGTGTACTTCTATTTATGGGAGACATGTTGCAATATATTTCTCTCATTTCAAGCTAATTTAAAATTCTAATGAGTCTCTCTACTACTATTCAAGAAAATGGGGACGCTGACATATGTCAACCCGTGACATTAATTGTGGATCGTTTGATTTTAATCTAACAATCCTAATGTATTCACACGATTTTGATTCAAAATAAACGTAAATGTATTTGAACTATTGAATTTAAAATTAACTGTCCAGATTATAAGTCATGGAACTACCGTGTCCCCCGAATCCACTATTCAATTAGTATTGAGTTGGATGCTTTAGCAATTCATATTCCATAAGACCATTCTTGATATTCTGCTATTCTTTGCAGTGCACTTCTCTGGCATCGGTTAATGGGAAGAAATGTGCTGTCGACAATATTTTCTGGAACAAAGAACATACGTGCATATGCTCATTGTTCAAAGAACTCCGTAAGTTAAAATCAAAACCCTGATTACCATCCAACGGTTAACAAAAGGTTTTCGTGCTGTCATCTGATTTTGAGTCTTGAAATGGCAGCAAGGAATAACACTGCTATTAATCAACCTCGACAGTTCCACCACGGTTGAGGCTAAAGTAACCTTCAATGGTGCTTTGAAATCAAAAGACAAGCGCAGCTCTAATAGTCACAGGAAAAATATTCGAATCCATCGAGGAAATGAGGTAACGGGAATGGCAAGGGAGGAATACCACCTGACGGCGAAGGATGGGAATTTGCAGAGCCGGAGTATGGTGCTTAATGGTAAGATTTTGAGTGTAGATTCATCTGGGAACATACCTCCGTTGGAGCCTGTAAGTGTGAATTCATCGGAGCCCATAATTGTTTCTCCTTCCTCCATCGTGTTTGCTCGAATACCAGATGTTATTCTTCCTGCTTGCAGGTAGATGTATAGATAGATCCCAAAATAGGTTCCACTTGATTCATTGATCAGATAAGTTTATTATCATGATTTTTATCATATATCTATATATATATATATATATTGGATGGGTTTTTCTGGCTGAATATTACACTACAAATGAACTGGACCAAGCTGTGACTCTTTAGTAAACAAAGCCTAGTTGAGTCAGAACTTTTTAACTATGGGACATAGTAGTTCAAATATATTTAAACTTGAACCAAAAAAAAAAATTTTACTTCAAAAATCTCACTAAAAACGATAAAATGTTGCTCAAAATGAAAATAAAAGATACAAAAATAAATTACCAAAAAAAAAAAAAAAGCCGGCAAAAACATAGAAATAGAAAAATAGATAGTCTCAGACAACTTGAGGTAAAATTGTGATCTAATTTTTAAAATAAAAAACACACTATATCATTATATAAATTCAAAATAACTATTATACTAATATTTTTTATATGTATATTTATATTTATTATTTAAATATGCATATTATTTAATTCTACATAAGTTATTAAATAAAACAAATCAACTTAAGTATTATTTAAACTCGAATCATTTACTAAATAGGTTTTATATTTCTACTCAGACTCGTTTCACTTTTTAAATTAAAAAGTTAAACTGAACCCTTAAAAAGCACATATTAGTTTGCTGGCAACCATAACCGATTGATATTTCTCATAACAATAATAATCATAATAATCGAGAATATATGATTCTAAAGTTTTGTATTCAGAAAAAATTTAGTACAACTGGACTAAAAAAAGGTTTCTTGCATTGAAATCTCCCAATTCCGCAACCAAGGGCAAATATTCAAGATATACAACATAATTATACATTATTCGCAGAACAATTACAAAACAAGGCATGTAACAAAATTTTTACACTACTTAGAAACATAAATTTGGATTTTGTGGAATGATGCTCTGGTTTATTATGTATGCATAGAAAAGATTTGTGGTTAGCGAATGAGTTGAATTCCTGCTCAACATCCTTGCATGAGATCTAGTTGGTAAATGTCCTTCCAACTAAGTATCTTCCAATTTGGTGCTTCATTTGGGATAATTAATGAAAAATCTTCATACCAACATTAATCTCCCTTTGAAAAGCTCTGGGGTTTACTGCTTGCAAATCCCAACCATACAATTGTACCGGAAAGATAGAAGAAGATTGATGGTGCAAACAGTGACATCTACATAGAACAAAATTGTTGGGAGAAAATAATTAGCAAGAACTGCATGAATATGAATGCCCAAGGAACAAGGAAACTTACACTCCATGAATGAGTTGAATCAAGAAGAAAACCAGTGAGAGCAACTCCCACGATTCCAGGTACAGCTCCCACTGTATTGGTAATACCCTGAGCAGACAAATTTAAGAGAAACTATTACCATATGACCGACTCTACAATTGCACAAGCTACCCCTTCATTACAGTTTAAGAAAGACTTTTTTGCTAACTTCCTCAATGGAGACAACAAAGGGTTCACCATTCAGTTCTACGAAAATAATACAAATTCTTCTCACCTAGAGAACCCAGCCCTCAGGTCTTGCTTCCCAACCTACGAGCCAACGATTTCACAGATGCCTTTTATATTTTATTTGGCTGAGACAAGACTTGTGCCTATTTGATCCCAACTCTCACCAAAATGTTACTACAAAAGAGGATTGTTTCGATATGTGAAACGAAAACAAGAACTCGGTACAATTGTAATATGAAATGTTGTAAGATGGGGGATAGGCTTCTCGCATAGATGTTATATTATTAAAATGTTTTGATATATTAAAGTGACTTGTTTTCAAAAAACAATCAACTGCAAAAAATAAAATAATGTGCACTTTCAATATTATATGATACGAATGTTTATGCATTATCCTTTTATAAAAACTTGGAACTCATTGGTTATCAATTCACTATTCTCGGAGGTATTCATAATGAAAATATAACGTACGCATTATCTTTTTGGAAAGTCAAATCTAACGTAACAAAACACAAGTGTATCATGTTCCAAAACGCGTGTACCAAAACACAGTTCTCAAGGGTAGTAATTTTTCACAGCTCCAATGCAGGTGCTATCATGCATTTTTGTCACATTGTTTTTCACCCATACTAACAGACGACTAGCGACTGCCTGATATTTAACGAATGCATAATATAACGGTTTTGATGCAAACCTAAGATTAGGAATCCTGAAACTGGAAAAGAAATTAAATCAACGAACTTGAGAAGAGCAAAGGCTTCGGATTGTCAGTCATGGTCCCAACATCAGAGTAAGGACATCAACACGAATGAATGATGATTAAAGCAAAATACATGCACAAGTTAGCTGCATAACAGAACACAATAATCTTCTGGATGCACACAAAAATAATTACCAGTAAATTATACAACTATTTGGAGTTTGTACGCTTGCGTACCAGAAGTATGCTGGCATATTCAGGTGAGATATCTTGATGGGTACAATATAATCCTGCATCACAACCGATGAGATTAACAGTCCCCAGAGATGGAGAAAATATCAACACGTATTATTTTAGGGTCCATAATTGATGAATCATAATTAGCAAATTTCATTTGTTAAATACCTGACAAAGCAAAGCTTGAGAGTGCTAAACCAGCAGTAAGGATCGTCACAACTTCCCATGGTGGCAATCCTAAATCTAACGAGGAGAGAATCATGCAAGTTGCAGGAGACAGAAAGGCAATTGTTTGGCAAATCTTCCGCACCTTCATACACAAAAATGAGGGTCCAATGTTAGAAAACTTGGAAAACCAGATGTTTGTTTAGTTAATATCGTATTTTATGCTTACATGGCAAGGTATGACGATTAAGAAACTAAATTTTCTAGACGCAAATGAGGAAAGGAGTGATGGAAAAATAGAAGGAAGCTGTGATTATCTTTACAGTTTATACAAATCTTATGATTAGACAATTAATCTTTTCTAATAGAATAAAACCAAAAATGACAATAAATTCAGTGTTGATAACACAATTTCTGAGTTTCCAGTTATCATCCAGTGTAAAAAGCTCCAGTAACCTAACTGTGGTATCCTCTTTGGTTTAGATATTACACAAAAGTAACCCGGTTTAGATATTACACAAAAGTAACCCTTAAATCTGATTTACAAGGGACAATCTGCACTCAGATAATTTAAAAAATCTATAATATGTGGTAACCTTAAGACCTCACTTCCAGCTTCTCCTCTTTTCTTGTAAGGAATACTACAGGCAGTGGTATTATTTTGAAAGAGAGAGAGAGAGAGAGAGGAAGTTTGAAAGAGACATATGTTAAAGCATATTTATGAATCCTTGTTTCGACATTTGAAATCAGGTTTGCAATCTGACATCTATGGGAGAAGTCATGATTCTGTTAGTGCAAGAATCACATTTCAGGAAGTAATGGGAAATTTTGGAACTTAAAAAAATTTTACCCTTCCTTTCAGCATTTGAAATGTGAAGGAAGTAGGCAAATTCTCCGTACCATAGTGGTTTCAACTCCATTGGTAATTAAATTGTCTGCAAATTGTGCTGCAACACTGGTAACAACAATGGAAGCCAATGGAGGTAGCACAGATACCTGAAATAAATAGGAAGAGTAATCAATTAATAAGAAAAATATACACAATATGCTCACACTTAAATTGAACAATTAATTCTCACAGGAGGAACCTCTAAAACATTATGAGGAATTTCAAACTCAATGACAGATTCTGCTCACACATGTGATGTTCATGTTTTCCTAATAACATAGATAATTTGCGCTTCTATGCAGATTAATTTATATATTTTTTCAAAGCAAAACAAGATACAAAAATCAATAAAACACCACCTGAAAAGTAACAAGTAAATGATTCACACATAATAATGATTACCTTAGATACTTGGACCGGTAAAGGATTCAATGTAAGCAAACATAGGTCAAATATGGCTAGCATGGAACTGATTTTTCTGATCTTAAAACTTCCTGCGTTGTGTTTTTTCTATCATATCTGTTGGGTTAAAAGCCAGCAATGCACTATTTGACGTGGTTGCTGGCTTCCTGGGGGTAGCTGCTTGACAGCTTCACCCATTAGTAGCTGGCTATGGTGCAGCCTCTCATGATCACCTGCCACTTAGTGAGGGGCTCTGTGTCTCCATGCTTTAAAAGAATTGATATGCGTTATTCTTAACAGCCTAAGCTTTTAGAAGAGGTGGTAAAGCTGAGAATTCTTATAACATCCCATTTGCCTTGCGTTGGACACTAATGAAAGTATGAAACCATAGGTATACTCCCTGTTTCCTCCATTTTGACACTAGGCTCTCTTGACCTCATGGAATTGTTCTATTAAACTTCATTACTTGACCCATTTTTAACCCCAACCAGATATGAAAGCCCTCCAGATGTGGTTCAACAACTTAACAAACTCATGGATCGGATGAGGAGAGCATATACATTCCTCTCATGCAAAATAACTTTTCCTTGAGTATAGTTTGGAGACATGACCAAACATGATGTATCCTAAAAAGTATATAATAAAACATAAATTATGACAACATGATATCCAATATATATTTCACCTCCGAAACAAGGTATAGAAAACCTTAAAACTCTGCACATCACCTAAGACAATTTCTATAAAGCCATGTAGGAAATGATGTTTCCACTTGGGAATAACAGAGACATTTATGTCAGCAGAACAGAATAGGAGATTCCCTTCTCTTTTGAGTAAAATAAACTGACCACAAACAAGTTCAAAGATCTATTAAAAAAGGTCATGGTGGACATCTACTTCATGTAGAAACTTGAGTCATAGAAAATTCATTTTTCCTCTATTAAAAGAATGTGATATAGGAAGAAAACCATGGACACTATAGGCTTACCCATGCAGCTTCTGTCAAATTCAGGTCCAGCTCCTCGCTGCATGGAAAATAAATTGAAAACTCAATTTCTTTACAATTAAAATATGGAAGAAGGAATACAAAGAAATATCTAATACAAAGAAATATCTAACACGGATGCTTGACATTGTAAGCAGAAACCAAGATGAATTAATAACAATTAAAAAAAAAAGAAATATTTGCATGTGCATGCAAGAGAACTTAATTTTATAAACTTTAAATAGTATAGATTAGTCTATTTTATTTAAATATAAGGCTGCTTAATCGGTCAAAAATGATATGTAATTTTTTTTTCCTTGTTTTTTGCAAATGCAATCATAACATTTCAAATTATTCTTCCTGCTTATTCAATTCTGCAATAAGTCTGAAAATTTCCAAATCAAACAACCACACACAAAGTAGAGAAAGTAACACTGGAAGATTAATGAGAAAACCCTATCAAAGGGAAAAACCTCAAAAAACAATTTAACTATCAATGGGTTACAAGACTATACTAGAACTCACTACGATTTACTCGCACGAATCCTTTCATCACTCTTGCTCGAATCACTCAATGAATCCTAACAAGCGAATTTTTTGAATCATACAAAAAGTAGACAACGAATTTAAAAAAAAAAAAAAGCCAAGAGAAAGACTGTTGAGCTTGCAAGATGAAAATCTCTCTTCTAAGTCTCTATAATATGTGCTCGAGTGTGTATGTTATATTAAAAGTGGGTACATATATGTAGAGTTACAAGACATTGCCCTAGATTGGCAAAATAAGAAATTAAATCGTACAAAATCTTCAAAACCCAAACCGTCGTGCTCCCTATGCCGTGCCAACACCTTTTGGTCAAACCATCGTGCTCTCATCGACCAGGCTGCGAGGTCTATTGAAATCTTTTCCAGGCCAAAAATCAACACAGGTGAACCTGCGTGCTTCTCACGGGCTCCTAGCGCCAATGTGGCGCAGCCTCGAGCTCCTAGTGAGCTACCTGCAATGCACACTGGAATTTTTCGTTGTCTTACTTGGCTGAATCCTAGTCCATATAGGATTGTGCTTTGTTTAGACTTGGACTTGGATAGTAATTTTGCTATCTTTTTGGAAACTTGTAGATATCTTGAAATTGTAATGATTTATCTCCTCTTCAAATTAAGAAAGATTCAAATCTTCCATAATAAACTTGAGATTTTGTATGGATTTGCCATAATAAAACTTTACAAAGTCTACCAGCATTTTCTGTTAAAGGGCATTAAATACTCAACTGAGTTTTAACTCCAATTAGTTGGTTATGATTTGAACTAAGACTAAAGAGACGAGTTGTCACTGGAAACTGTAAAAGCATAAGCTGTCAGCAATGGTGTAATTATTTGCTTATTTCGTCAATACATCCTGACATGTGGCAAGACTATAACTTAGGACTACACCAAACTTTTGGGGATCTTAGAGCCAGCATGGAGGTGTCATGGTCAGACAGGATCTTCCTGCTCAAATGGCAAGACAGATTTTCTGTTTGGGGAAAAATAAGAGGAGAAATTGATGGCTGAAGGAGAGAACTCAAAGCGCCACTCAGAGTAATAAATTGGTAAAAAACAAAAAATGCAGATCGTATTGCCTCTCAACAAGTTCGAAAGCCTATAGATTATTATACTAAGGGAATTAATCGGGCCATTTATATCTGCATAGAATGGTCAAGTCGACATCCTCGTAAGCAAAATTAATTGTCAGATTTTTTTTCTCCAGTTTTAATACATGCATAACAAGTTAGCAACCATACAAAGAGAAGTACGTTACTTACATCCATCAACTTTCATGCTTAAAGGACCTAACAACTTGAATCATGAAGTTCTAAGTGAAAGTTTAGGCATCTTTTTTGTCAGGGATTCTGTGTTTTGAACAAACAAATTTTTGTGCATTTATGGACTAATATTTCCTTGCCTGCAAACATAAAATTGCAACAATTATTTCATGTTTATTCCACTAGTATATTACAGCCAATGCATTTTGAAGTTTTAATGTTTTATGAATATAAAAGAATTAACTAATTAATTAATTGTTTGTTTGTTTGATGCAGTAAGACTTTCCAAAAGTGCCAATGCAAGGTTAAAATCATATGTTAAAAGGTTCAAAAAGTAAACAGCCAAGTCATAAAGATACCTGAAATAAGTAGGCAGCCAAGACATACAAGTATAGTGACCCCAACTACCACAAAAATGAGCATATATCATTGCCCATACGGCTTCACTTTTGAAAAATTCCTTCCACGGTACATCCTATACATGACCATATCAGTTAAAACACAAAAGGCCAATAAATTGAAGTTCATCAAAATATGTTTAGACCTGTCTGATAGCATTAAAAAACAACAATTGCATGATACTGGCAGAAAGGGGGAAACAAAAAAATATATAAATAAAACCAAGAATATCAATAAATTTAGTTGACAACGCAGGTAACATGGTGATGATGACTGAAATAAAAATGGAGTTTGGTAATACATGATGAAATAGAGTTTTTAGAGTGTGCGTAGCATATATAATAAAGTTTTGCTCTCTGTAATAGTTTGTTTATAGGTAAAATGACAGGAAAAAGTTTAACATAGATATAAAATTCTTTTTGTAAATACAACCCAATAGTTGCTTCAGAAACTTGTCGCCAAGGCAAACACCGGCCTTATTAATGATGTTGCATGAGTTGGATAAAGATTATGAATGTATGAGTTTTATGTGATAGGTCTCTTTTTATTTTTTACTTTTTCAATCATAAACAAATCCCAGAGTACAGGATCAAAAATTTACTGAGCTAAGAATATTTTTTTTTCATGCAGCAAAATTATTGATAAAAGCCTAGTCTAGGATTGGAAAATAATTTCAATTGGTACTTGAGTGACATGCATGCCCAACCGGTAATATAGGTCTCAATATAATGGAGTCTTGTGCTGCCAACTACTTCAGGAACTGAATAACTGAAGTCCAGATTCATATGCAACTAACTGACATGGCTCCAAGACCAAAACCAAGTCTGTCTGAACAAACAACCCCCCCCCCAAAAAAAGAAAAGACAAAAAAAAAATAGCATGGACATCCATTTGCAAATTAAAAATCCAAATTCGGTTCCCATCAACAATCCTATGAATGACCAAATCAGTTGGGTGCCTAAACTGTTTAGCACATTCCTCATGGCAAACAATATCCCGTACATAAGTGAAACAGAAACAAAATGTGAAAAATAAAAATAAAAAAATAAAGAAAAAGAAAGAAAAAATGCAGCATACCTTGATTGAGCCACCCAACTCTTCCAAAGAAGTACTCAATGATTTCTTCCTGGAGACGGACTGGGACCCTATGAGGTACAGAAATTACATTTATAGCTTCCAGTGTGAGGTAAAACACAGTTCAGCTGCTATGACAATTCCAGGCAACATTAATATAGGTGGTAATGATACACCATATGTGTTCCAAAGTAGCGGTAGACATCAAACAATAAACACATGGCTTGATACATGTCATAAATCCATGACAAGTCTTACCTATGTTCATGGTCCAAGATAATAATGTAAAAGACAATTCGATAATGGATGAAGTTGAGAATAAAGTGAAGTGTCTATGGTAGTAAAATTCCCTCAGCACTTGAGTATTTATATTAATGGATCAAGAACGTGATTACAGAAATACCCTTGATGATTGAAGGCAATTACAAACTCTAAATGCTACTACCAATAACTCTTAAAACCACTTGTCAAGCTATAGCATAAAGATCAAACATGCCTATCTTGGCAGACAACTGCTTACCTTAGCATAAAGATCAAACATGCCTATCTTAGCTAAAGATCAAACATGCTGGCAAGCACAAGAAATTCTAGGCAAGTGAGTGCCTAGGAGAAGATGACGATGTCTGAGGTCGCATGTCATCACCTATGATTGTCAGCTTTGTTCGGTGGTAGTCACCGATGATGTTGACTGTGGTGTCAGCAGTTGACGTAAGCGGCTACAGCGCAAGGCAGTGGCGGCTAGACTAATTATTTTTTTTTTTTTTAAAGTGGGGTGGGGAGTAGGATTGTTTTTCTTATTTTTTGGGATCAGCTGCTTGGATACCACACTGAGAATAAAGTGAAGTGTCTTAGGCACTAAACTTCCCTTAGAATTAGAGTATTTATACTAATGGCCTAGGAAAGCGAGCACAGAAATACCCTAAACTAAATGATAAAGGGGAATTACAACTACAGAAAATATAGCCTTAATGATAGAGGGAAATTACAAACTATAGAAAATAGTATCTAAACATTACTATCAATAACTCTAAACAAATGACAAATAGAAGCATTTCTGCAGGGATTGTCAATATCACAACATCAAAGTTGGTGCATAAGTTAAGGAAGACAAAGGAAATCTTCACAGCAATTCCTTTAAATCAATAATTCAATATTCATGCTAGTTATTTGAGATAGGAAGCTAATCCTCAACAGAAAT
Source organism: Vitellaria paradoxa (assembly GCA_019916065.1). Taxonomy (NCBI): domain Eukaryota; kingdom Viridiplantae; phylum Streptophyta; class Magnoliopsida; order Ericales; family Sapotaceae; genus Vitellaria; species Vitellaria paradoxa. The sequence goes on along the minus strand of CM034241.1, from coordinate 34,072,808 downwards.
TATATTGCCATTAGCCCACCTATTTCTTCGCTACTTTCTTCATACCAATCACATCTGTTAAAAACTAGAGAATCTTTTTTTTTTTTTAACCGAAAAAAAAAATCCTAGAGAATCTAGAAATACTTTTCTTGGGAAAGTAAGGTGATGGACTAAATGTTCAAATGACTTAAGAAATTGCAGCCAAGCATGATTTACCACAAGAAAAGGCAGCTGAAGCCACAAAAGGGTGATAAGAGTGGTAATATTGAAAGGATTCTTCTTTACAAACTGCATTGTTGACCGTGATGCAAACTATACACACCAATAATATTGAATGAACCCTAGTCCTATATAAGAAGTCAAAAAATTGTTTATGAAAAAATGCACAGCTTTGTTCTTAAAATAAGAATAATTTAGAAAAAAGAAAAAACACACTTACATGAGATGGTTTCTCCACCAAACAAAGGTCTTCCTTCATTAAGAAACTTAAATCCTGAAAACCTTTTATGATATTGAGACATGACATGAGTAAAAAGTCATAAATCAGTCAAACCATCACATTGTAGTTAGAAAACTAAGTTTCAATTCTTCAAAAATGCGAGTTAAAAAAGATCTGCAGTGATGAAACAAGAAAAATTTTCTTCCATTAACCTGAAAACAAAAAGATTTATTCTTCATGTATCACACAAATTGAAAAGTTCCTTCCCTCCAGACTGATAGCTCTAGTAAAAAAATATATCTTAACTACAAATCTCGACTTTTAGAACAAGTCCAAACTAGAGGAAGAAGGGGCAATTACCTAGCAGTGCTACTAGTTTGAAGCACAGGAATATAGTACAATAAACAGTTACAATACAGCCACTTACCAGGCTATCCCCAAAAGGCCAAATATGTAGAATACAGACTCCCAACCAAAATTTTGGATAAGCGGAGGAGCCAAAATAAGTCTGCAAGTATCTCAAAGTCAGAGATGACAACTAAACAATGAGCATTACAAATGGCAGATTAAAAAATCAGAGTCAGATAATAGTTTAGGATATTTATACTGAGATCCAGAATATTCATATTACATGGAATATTGATTCATGGATTACATCACTTATAATGAGAAATTTTGCATTTCAGTAATCATTTGCTAAGGAAAATTCCAAGAAAGAAAGGAAGTGAAAACTAATGAGAAGTTAAGATTCCAGAAACCCCTGTTCTCAGAATTCTCCTCCACAGATATAAATTCTGAGCATTTCCAATCTGCCGAGAATGAAAGAATTGAAGAGAGAATTTCCCTCTACCATCCTTCCATCTCATCACATCCTCCCACTTTGAGAAATCTCCAGCCTATAAAGAAGATCAAAAAAACTTATCCACTGCCTCTAACTCCTCATACTGGTTTTGCCAAATAAACATGGCTCCGGTACTTATTCCAGAGTTGGTGATCCTTGTATAATATGAGCAACAACAATTTTTTGCAAATTATATCTTTATCTGTCTCACCTAGCAAAAAAATTGAAACATTTGGTTTCTCTGCAAGGGTCTTTTCATCCCATGAGTATGGAATTAATTGCATTTCTAGGTGAACATATTTACCCAAGAAGTTTTCATCTCATGTATTAGAAGTGTAACCCAATGGTGAGACTAGTTTTTTGCACAAGGATTGTCATCATTGTTAAAGAAACCCAACAACACATAAGAGTAGGGGCCTCAACCTTAAAACCTAGGTGTTAAAGTGAGGGACGTCCATCTCTTATAAGGGACAAGTAATTTTTACTTCAGGCCGATGTGGGACAACATCTAACAATCATATTTTACAACAAAACTGCAATTCAAATTTTAACTACAAACAAAAAAACTCTACAAGGCTATAATAGGATCAATTTGATAGTAAGCTACACAATGTCCCCTGTTGAAAGGGATTTCATCACTGATTACAACATTACAAACTATGATACATATTTTCAGTTCAACCAGCATTAAAATGAAGCAAAAGAATGGCTCTCCAGCACAATTTAAAGAATTAATAAATAACTTTTCTAGTAATTTGAAGCAGATGTGTAATATTTTTTATCACCATATTTTTACTAGTGATAAAAAAATTTAAGGATAATGATTTAGTTTAGAAAGAGGGCGATCCTTGGCGCAACAGTAAGTTGCTCCACTGATGACCTGTAGGTCACGGGTTCGAAGCGTGGAAACAGCCTCTTTGCAAAATGTAAGGGTAAGGCTGCATATAAATGCGCACACCCTCCCCCTACCCCCACACTAGCCGGGGAGCGCTTGCACACCGGGTGAGCCCTTTTTTTTTTTTAATGATTTAGTTTAGAAGGATGGATTGCTGCTTAGTATAACGCCCTAAGCGCAAAAACTAAAAAAATCATCTCCATTTTCTTAGTAAAATAATAATACATCTAATAATAAGAACAGGTAAAGTCCATGGGTTTAGATTTCCTTGCTCTAAACATTGTGATTGAACATGAATCTTCAGAAGTATATAGTATTAACTAAAATGCCAAATATATATATATATATATATATATTAAGCACAATTCTTGCTACATTCTGACAGGAACATACCCCGTGACACTTCCCACACTTAAACCACCAAAAACAAATGACACTGCCCGTGAGCGCTCCTCCAACGGTATTGATCTGGATACAGGGTGAATACCATAAATGTCAACAGAGAAGAATAATGCAAACCACAAGTATGATAATGAGAGATATACTAGTGTCAATAGAAAAAGATCATTCTCACAATAGCACTGAAATTAAACAACGCCAAAAATTCTTTCCTCAGGAGGAAGCATTTAGCAACCAAAAAAGTCACAGAAGGTTGGGAAAGTTTTGTTGAAGTCCTAGAGAACTTCCAAGAAAAAATAAAGAATACTAAACAAGCATTCCCAAAGTTATTTTAACACTATTCTTCAATGTAGAAACAGCGAGGCAACATTACAAGCACATTCCAAAGTCATATGTCTTAGTTGTTCAAGACACATGATGGCTAGATAACTCTTGGATTCTTGACGAGGCAATATTTAAACTGTTGATTATGATTATTAATGCTGGTTTTTTTTGTTTTTTAACTAATTTTCATCATAGTCATTGTGATACAGAATTGCATTTGTTTGTACAAAGAACACTAGCAACTATACCAGAAATGACAATTTTTTTAAATTTTCTCACATCTCCTAAAGGGCTGTTTATATTAGGTTTGGCTGCTTGTAGGGCTAGCCAATCAACAATATAGTCCCAACTTACAAGATAGTTTCACAAATGACAGGATTAGAACAACAGAAAAGCACAAATGTCAAGCAATGATCTAATATATGAAACACGTTATGGAAAAAGAACATAATCAATCTCTTAGCCAAATGCCAGTTGACACAGTTAATAAAACAAAACATGCCTCTAAAATACTTGTCAGTGTCAAACATGCCTGGCAATCAGATCAGTTGCAGCTGATGGGGAAACACCTTCTCCTATTCCAACCTATGTTTTAACAAAACAGAAATGCTGAATAAGCTTTTGCTAAAATAAAAAATGTAAGCTTGAACCGCCGAACATAAAAAAATGCGAATGCAGGATAATGCATATCTAAAAAGAACTTTTAAGAATTACAAAGCAGTTATATGTGGGAAGATGAAACAAAGTAGAAGAAAACTGAAACAGGTAATGAGATCAGCTACATGTCTAGGCATGTATGATATCAGTGGCACAAAACAAAATTTTCAATCCAAATAAAATGCGTAGGGCACTATGCTTGTTAGACAAGAATAATCGAAGTTGATGAAAAGGACTTTCAAGACCAAAGTACCAATATCCTTGACAAAATTAGTCCGGGCATAAATCCAGCAAGAACAGGAACAAGTGCTGTAGCTAGTGACCAGGTCAAGACTCCAATCTCAAGAACTTTTCTGCAAAAGGAAGGTAACTGGTCAATCTAATGTCAGGAATTGGGATCAGACTTCCAGAATTATATCAAAACAAAATAAGATGGTTCAAGTATATCTGTGCATGTAATGCTGTTGCAGTCACTGCTGATTCTTGAAAAAATTACAATCAGGAAATGATTCCCCAACAAAGTTAAGTTACTCTGGCTTTGTGTGCTTAATTCCACAAATAAATATTTGGGAAATTCTTGGATCTATATAGCCAAGTGACATTTAATCTAACTTCTTATTCAAGTAACAATGAGATTCAAGATTTAGTTGTCCACATAATATGGATGACCCTGAATGATCAAACTGTTCAAGTTAGTGACTAAAGAGTTATTGAATGGAAAAATAAATAAATAAATAAATAAAACTATTTATTTGTCTGTTCCTCTGTTTTGGCCACCAATTTGATTGTGATTTCCAAGTTTTCTATCATTTTCTCACTTACTTGTTTGGTTTTATTGGCAGATCAGTATACAGTGGTAAAATCTATAGGCAAGAAGTGAATGTATCTTCTGGCCTGGTGGTGTTTCTAGGTGCCAAATTGAATCACATTCCTATTAACAACAATAATTTGACCAAACAAAATGGACAACCAGCAAGGCACTCAACTGTGATGGACAGCACAAAGTAACAATGAATTTATCAAAATGCAGGGATAGAACTTATGAGAGGATGGGATTCTTGTAAACCAATTACTTAAGCAATCAGAACAACTACCTGCATAGCTGATGGTTGACAATAGAAGCAATACAAAATAGAGTTCGGGCAAAAACAAAGACTAATGACCCAGTATAAATCCGAGATAATGAGTTTGCAACATGTGGCTCAATTTGTGTAACCTAGAAAATGATTTGGTGATAAAAGAATTTATGCAGGAGTCAAATGGGGATAGGTGAAGAAATTGAACATGATTAGGGTCTTTTTCGTACAGAAAATAATCTTTTGGCTTAGTATTTGATTGCTAAGGCACAGCACTCACTTGCAAGTTGCAGTTAGCATCAAAAAAATAAAAAGGAAAAGGAAAAAGTTTCCCTGGTCTCCCTCACGTAAACTTTAACTCATTTAATGACTTAGTTTTGCTATCTTCTCCCCTAGACAAAATGCATTTTCCTTATCACTTTGTTACAATGTCATGTCTACTTATATAAGCAATATATCACATGGAATCCATGAGCTTCTCAGAGTTCACTACCGTAGTAGCAACGATTTCTGTTTGAGGTCTCTAGACTTCTATAATGAAAAGAACACATAACTTAACCATCCCTCAGCATTTTCAATAGATAGAATCTATGGTCCAAAATACGAGATAGAAATAGAAGCAAAACTTGAAAGCTAAAAGTTCAACACATTTAATCAAATTACAAATATAGTTTGGTCATAGAAGAACTAACCTCCCCCCAAATATTTTGGCAAGCCATCCCCCAGGCAACTGACTTAATGCATAACCCCAAAAGAAAGATGATTGTACCAATCCAGCCACTGATGAATTCCACCCAAACTGGTGCGACATTGGAATTATTGCAACACTCAAGTTCACCTATACAATCAAACATTCAAAGAACATTAACTCAATCCAAGATACAGGAGTTAATCAAACCAGCAGTTAAGATTTAACAACCATCTCACCCAAAAGCAGCTAATATTGAGAGGGACTACTTTTATTATTTATATTATCATTTCGTACTCTCAACACAAACACGCAATCCCTCACCTATGCATTGCCTTCTATTTCAAAACAAAATACCAATAACAATCATGTCTCTTTAAAATTTTATCCAATTGAATCGCCCTTTATAAAACAATCAACTGCATCCAATCAAACAAACAAGCATACAAACCAATGAACTCAAATCCGAAATACAAACAAGTAGTTAACCCAACAAGCAATCCTTGCATATGATTTCCCTTCTACTTCAAAACAAAATGATTATCATATCTCCTAACTAGTTCAATCCAATCACAATCACCATTATACTACCATCAAAGATAAACAAATCAGCATCCTCATTTTCTTTTCTTGTTCAAAACTGCACTTACCATCCTAAAAACACAATCAAGAAAAGAGGCATTTGACGACCCGATTAGCCAAACAGCACAAACTCTTGAAAGAAATGTCCGAGAGACTTAAAAAACCCAAAATAAATTTACCTTATCCATGTTACAGATAACAAACGCCAGTGACGTCGTACCAATCAATTTGTATCTCTTGGGAAGATTCTTCCATGGCGGCCAAGTCCAATCAAAACCCACTTCCTCAGAACCACTTTCACCTCCAAATGGACCCTCGGATTTCTGTTCCAATTCACCCACCCGAAGCCCGGTCAGCACTTGATCGGTGACCTCCTCGTTATCTTTAGCATTTTCCTTCTCTTTGATGCTACTACACGAAATGACGAACTTTAAGCGAGGTCTCGAGGAGAGCACGTGCAAGTGACGGCGCCTGAGAGAAGTGTTCAAGATTGAGCTCTGAGATGGTGTATATTGTGAAAGACATGACACGTTATGGTCTGTTCTAAGTGCTAATTTCGCCATTTTTGCTCTGTTTTCGCGGGTTGAAGAAGAAAGAGAAGAAGAGAAATAGAAAAACTGGATGCTGAAATTTTTAGCGTGTTACGTTTGCTTTCGGGGGATCGAACCACAGAGAGAGAGGGACCCTTGGCACCACGCACAGAGAGTTGTTGAATTGAAAACTGGGAAGAGAGGACCTGAAGATGCCACGGAGATCGTAGTTAGCGGCCCCGATTAAATCCAAGTGGGGCCAAGTCCCAAGTGTATTGCACCGTTTGGCTCTTCCACCACACTGCTATGCCCACACACTTCTTCCGTCGCTTTCCCCTTTTCTAAGGTAAGAAACTTTTCGGGTGCGTTACTGATTTTTACTTAAATTTTTTAAAATTTTTGATAATTTCTAAAAATAATTTACTTTTTATTTTATGACAAAATTTACGAATCTACAATTTATCTCACTATATCTCAGACCCATTTGATTGGTCAAATTTTAACCCAAAAATACAATAAAAATAAAAAGATATGACATAAAGATGATAGGTATTAAAATTTAATTAAAAAAATATAAAAAATAGTTAGAAAGTGGTGAGTTTTGGTAAATTTTGATAGACCAAACGAGACTCTTATTTTATCTTACTTTTTTTTTTACTCCAACGACACTCTAATTGCACTTGCAAGCATAATAAAATTAAAATTATTTTAAGAAAATAATAAATGTATTTTATTTTTAATTTTTTATACTCTAAAAATTAATATCTATTATTAAAACAGATGGAATACAAGAAGTTAAAAATTGATTATATTTATCATCACCTCCTTAATATTTTATTGGATTTGGTTTACCCTAAAACTTAGTATAAACAATTGTGTAAGAATAGCTAAAATTTTCATGGCCCCCTTTGGAGGATCAAGAAAATTAAAAATATATATAATTTTTTGTGGTTTAAGTGTTTGGTGAAATATCAAAATTATTAATAATCCTATATAATAAGTTACAAAGTACAAACTCATCAACTTTTAATAAGTTGGCAAGAAGTATAATGATTATTTCATTTTAAAAATTATCAAAAGTTACTAAAATTTTTATTAAACCCACAAAAAAAATGACATAAGTTATTAAAAATTTTATTTATTTTATCAAACACCTAAAAGTTACCAGAATAACTAAATTTCAACTACCAAGTTTTGTCCAAAAAGTACTAAAAGTTGATATTTTCCGAGGACTTAATGACAAATATAGGTGTTCTTCGCATAATTACAAGTTAAAATAATACATTTCACATTTTTTACTATTATTTTGTTCCCCTAATAATTGAATGCTACAAATAACTATAAACTAGCCATATTAAATTATTAACTTATCTAATTTTAATGAGTTTTAATGTTAAACACACTATTATATATATTCTTCCGTTCTTTCTTTTTTACCACGCGATAGGTCAGCGATGCGTAAGCCGGCACTTGGGAAGGCAAGGCCAAACACTTCAGCCTAACGGAAAATGACAACATCAGGTGCCTGGGCATCCGGCTTTATAGCACCTGCCATTAATTGGTAAGAAATAATCTACATTTCACGTAACATTGGCTCGACATTTGCGATTGATTGGTAACGAAATGAAAGATACCTGCATAGTTAAATCAAATCGCATGACTTGTGTGATTTGAATGCAGTAAAATAACAAGAATCCCCAAATCACTAGGATTCATATAAATGCAGATTTGAGTGTAGCTGCATTTTTATTCATACAAATATGTATACATACATATATATATATATATATATATATATGGATGTAAGTATGTCCCTCGTCTGCCTAGCATAGAGTTCATTACTTGGGAGCAAGATGGTGTCAGTCAGCAAAACTGCTCATGAAATGTTCATTGATGGGGATGAACCACCCCCTCAGTTCATTGTCAAGGACAGCAGCTTTGGATCTATATATTCTTCTTCTTCACTGCATCCAATTCCCGTCACTGATGTGGGTTTTCTGATCTGCTCGTCATCCCCATCAGCTTTTTCTAATGCTGAAATGGAGAAACTAGGATCAGCTCTCAGCTCATTGGGCTGCTTTCAGGTCTGGATTTCCTTTCAGATCTTGAGACTTGCCATGAACAAACCATCCCCTTGACAAGCAGCGCAGTGGAAGAGAAAAGGAAGTATTCTCAAGCAACTGATGAGGTTGAAGGGTATGGCAGCAACTTGGTTCTTTCAGGAAAACAGGCTCTTGACTGATCTGAACGCCTCTCCCTTACAATTATCCCTGAAGACCAAAGAAGACTCAATCTTTGGCCAGAAAACCCCCTTGTTTTTAGGTAACTTGATCTATTGTGCACATTATATAACTCATATACATAATCTTAGAAAGAAAAACACAGTAGTTCTTTTCCCACACACATGGTTCGTTTGGCAGGAGGGTTCATGTGGATTTGCAAACCCTCTCGAATTCACCTGCCAAACACTTTGAGAGCGGATTTGCAAACCCTCACGAACTCACCTACCCAACACTCAAGAGTCAACTCAATCCAGCTCGTGGATTTGCAAACCCTCACGTACTCGCATGAACTCACCTGCTAAACACTCGAGAGTCAACTTAATTCAACCAAGTCTTGGCATTTGTTGCAGAGAGATTTTACATGAACATGCCTTGAAGATAAAGTCCATACAAGACATTCTTTTCAAATCCATAGCAAAGTCATTCAAATTGGAAGAGAATTGCTTCTTGAAGCAATTTGGAGACCAAGCGCGCTCCAATGTTAGGTTTGATTTCTACCCACCATGTCGAAGACCCGACCAAGTTATTGGACTTGAACCTCATTCTGATAAATCAGGATTGACAGTGCTCTTGCAAGATGAACAAGTTGCAGGCCTTCAGATCCTGAAAGAATTTGCTGGGGGTATAGAGTTCCCATAATTCCACATGCTTTCCTTGTTAATGTTGGTGATCAAATGCAGGTAAATTTTCAGCCTCTAGTTCTCAGAGCAAGCTTTTCATCTACTTGTTCAGTTACTATATAATTGTCAAAACAATAACATGATCCTCTCCCTCCAGGTGCGTTTGAATGAGGATTTGGAGAAGGAAAAAAAAAAAGGTAGGGGAAATGGAAGGGAAATATAAAATCCCAACACATGAAGTATTTGAGTAAATTAAATATATATATATATATATATAAGGCATTTATCAATAAATTAATTTCTAATTTAATTATTTTTAATTTTTCAAATTCTATACTTTTTCCCTTCCATTTTCAATCAAAAACCAAACATAAGATGCGATTTTGAATCCCTATCCTTTTTATTTTCCCTTGACAAGTCCTTGAATCAAACACAGCCTAAAAGTTCCACCCTTTCATGAAATGTGTTCTATATAACCAAACTCCCATCATACTAAAAGAAGTATTTATAACCGTGAAATCTAGTTGTGTCTCAATAATACCCTTAAACATGAAACCAATACCATCATACTAAAACAAGTATAACATGAAATCTAGTCCTGTCTAAATAATACCCTAAAATAAGAGAATTAGATAAATTCAACACATGTACCTGCATTAGTAATTTAGTACACCTCACATCTACACTGAAACTCAGACAACCCTGCAGGAGTCTTTGCACCATAAGTTAGCTGCAGAAGATACTAAAGTTTTTATTGGCCTAGGGAGAGCGCAGTGTAACTACTATATTTCCCTTCTCGAAGGCTTTGGATATTAATCAACAGAAACAAGCCTGCGCTGCCAACCTATGCCTAGGAGAAAGAAGTTTACATCTATATTTTCTAATTAGTTCCGTGGTAGTGCATGCAGATAATGACTAACGTGATAATGAAGAGCCCACTGCACAGGGTAGCAAGAAACCCAGAAAAGCTGAGGATATCTATAGTAGTATCAAATGTACCAGAGCCAGAAAAAAGATTGGACCAGCAGAGGGCTCTTAATAGATGAGAAAAGGCCGAGATTATACAGAAATGTGAAGAATTATGATGCTATCAACATTGAATGTTTTCAAAAGGGAGAGATTCCAACTGATAAAGTTAAAATAAACTCCCAGTAAAATGATAAAGTATGGGTTTTTTGAGAACTATATTTCTATGAGAAGGTGATTGCATAGCTCTTCTTGGCTATCCCCATTTCATATGTTGTTTCTTATAATTTGGCTTTAAATGTAGTGAAAGTCTTCAAAAGCACAGTTTCCATTCCCTTTGTTTGAAACAAAACCATGCAGATGCAGATTGTTTGGAAATTTAAAGTTCAAGATATAAGAGCCTATCGAAAATTCTATGGCTACCCTCAAAACCGTGGAAGGAATAATGGAAAGCTTTGAATCATACCAGGTAGTTGTTTAGCCTCAGCATTAATTTCTCAGATCATTCCACAGCTCATACTAGAACTGCATTTGAACACCAGGGATTTCCAGAAATGTCAGCTGGATAATCGATAGAGCAGAAGTGAGATGCCATTCCTAAAACCTAACACTTAAGAAAGAAGACTCTCTCTTTTAACAGAGGGGGGAAGTACTTGCTGACCCTCACTTCTAAAAGCAAAGAGCATATAGGCTCATCCGACTCTCATTCTACTCATAGCACTAACTCGCCTTAGCAACTATAGCTCGTCACTCTTAACTGAGAAGGTAGGCCTTGTCTTAATGTAAGTTCTATGTTCCAAAAAGATCAATCACACGAAGAGGAGAAATTAGCATACAAACAATGCAGAAGAAAAACATATTTAACAGGAGTTAGTAGCCCTGCAAAACGAACTAGCATGTTTTATTTCATTCTCACTAGAAGATGACAATTAAGATGGAAAAAATATTTCCAGGGGCATCTCCTGAAACACCAGAATTGACTTCCAACACCAAATATCAAGCGTTGCTCATTTAATAATTTAACTAGCACAAGGCAGCATACAACAAATGGGTGCAAAATAAAAATCGATAAATCGAAGGCTAGGACTCTACGAGTACTTTTGTGCACGTCCAGACCGTACACCACACTGACAGTTCCATTGAGCTGGATAGATCAGGTTATCATCATGCCACAGAACCACACAACACCTTCAGAAAAAAATAACAAACCTGGTCATTCAAAGGTATAACAACAATAACTTTTCAATGAAACAAGTACACAAAATGCAGAAATCATTAAATAACCATATACTATCAATATTCTTATCACTAAAACTTTTCCAAGGGCGCAGTGTTATGTTTTACCTGGTATTCTAAGTAATGAAATTCCAAGAGATAATTAAGAGAATGAATTTTCGATGTAGAGTATTTAAAAGTAGTCCCCCTAAACAAGTCGAGGAAATTTCAACCTAGTTGCCACATTGAAATCATGTTCACCCCTCTGATACAAGTACAACTTTTATACAAAGCAACAAAACGAATGGAAATTCTATCAATTTTCATGTTGCTATGAATGCTTGGCCATGATACAACAATTAAATGCCAAGTTCTTCATAAGCGAAGGAGCATTGGTTTGGAAACTATCAACTAGGTTTGAGGCCAAGATGTTGCATCTATAGAACTGCACTAGAAGAATGATATCACTTAGCCAAAACAGAGCAAAGATTTAGGTACACTTTGTCTTAGGTTAGAGTTGATCATGGCCCATGGACTAGCTAACTCGTAGAGACCACAGAATGGCAAGGAGATGAAGTGCTAAGGCAGCAATCATACACACTACGAAAAATATGGGTAAGAAAAAACCCAAAAAATCAAACCGAACAGAGTAATTTAGTTAAAATGGTTCAGTTTTTTGGGTCGGTTCAGTTAGTTCAGTCGGTGATAAAAATTTTTGGCTGAACCAACTTAACAGACCAAACTTTTTTTAGAAAAAGATTACATTATATATTATTTTACATGTTTTATGCTGTGTATTTTATATTTTTTAAGGTGTAGTTCATTTTATTAGGCATATCCTAAGTTTTAATCAAGTAAATATACTTTCATTTTTCTAAATTTAATGTTTTTTTTTTTTAAATCAGTTTAAACTGAACTGACCAAAAATCAAATCGAATTATCTCAATTATTCGGCTTTCAGTTTTGTTTACAAGTTTGGTCAATCTGATTTAAAAAAAAAAACTTTGGTTCTTTTTTCCCGAATCAACTGTTTGCTCACCGCTATGAAAAAACTGAACAAACAAATATTGGTGCATATTTGCAAATATTTGGCGTACAGCACATAGATGTTTAATTGAGCTCTGTAAGGGGCTGTTCCTTTTCGTACTTGCTGTGGTATCTGCTTGAAGCTTTTTTTATTAAAAGAAAAAAAAAGCTTCGTGAATTTCTTGCACCATCCTCGTGAAAATATATATATATATTTGGTAACTTTTGGAAACGGTTATCTTTTATTAATACACATGAACAGTAAACAGTAACATGAACAACTGTATGCTCTCACATCCAAATAGAAAAAACAGACGAGCTGAAACAATCTCAATCTTGTGATGCAATGCATTCAGGTGCAAAGTTAAAAAAACATAAACAACAGTTTGTGCCCTTCCTTTTGAGTCATAACATGATAGAAACACATCAAACTTCCAGCATCAGGAGATAATATATGCCATTGCATTTTCGGATCAAAACAAATCCAGAATTCCAAATTTTATTGTTTTAATCATTTCAACCAACATAAAGAAACTGTGATCCAAGTTTAGCATGATTCTCATTATTAACATATTTACAAGAGCTAAAATCAAATTTTCGTCCAAGCAAAAAAGGGGGGAGGGGGGGGGGGACAACCTAACAGCTTAAGCCTAAAAATAATTGAAATGAAATCACTGAAATATACAACAAAAGGAGTGAGTACCAATCTCACATACCAACCTTACAGATCTCTAGTTCTTTTCGGCTTTTATAGTATCTGAAGGAGGTGGCAACGGAGCCCCGTTGTGAGGCAGCTTTGAAAGCACTGGTCTCTCTTCTGGAATCACCAATCCCTCTGCCTTACCAAACAATTGCTTCCTCAGAACATTGTGCAAATGGCCAAACAACTCTTTCTTCAATGACTCAAATGCCAAGTCTAGCCGCTCCAACTGCTCCATTGCATTCTTATTATACATAAACAAACCATAATACAAGTCAAAGCTATCACTCGCGGTATTCTCCACCACATTCAACAATGTCTCATACCCTTTTGTGTTAATTGGCGTCGTATCCAACCTCAACTTCTCCAAAACCCTTCCCATTGTATGGGTTATGAATTGTGATCCAGCGGCATGCCTATCGTGCTCTGCACATGACATTTCAACCATTCTACACCCCCTTTTTGAAAAAACATCAAGAAATCTCTCACACCTAGAAACTCTGGACTCCTCACTTCCAATTCTCACCTTCTCATACACAAAGGGAAGCCCATTCCAACCATCTTTTCCACTTTCGGGGCCAAACATTGGATGTGTACACAGTATATCAAAATCAGATGGCAATATCTGCAGAAACAACTTCCTAGGAAATTCTTTCACGGACAATACATCAACGAAAAGCGTACTACGCTTCAATCTCTGCAGCGGCAGTGAGCGAAGGACTTTCTCAGTTGAGATAATTGAGGTGCAGAGGAGGATTACCTCGGGGTGTTCTTCGCAGAGATCGTCGGCATCACCGAAGAAGGTAACTCCAAGTTTGGCGGCAGTCTGGCTGTGATCGGATCGCGAGTGGGCGAGCACAGTGTGGCCCTGATGAACTAGGGCTTTGGCGAGGAACTGGCCAAAGTTGCCGAAGCCGATGATGCCAATTTTCAGCTTCGTAGTTTTCTGGAACTGGTCGGAGATTCGGGCCTCGTAGTCGTACGGCTGGGCGGCGTCGAGACAGTGGATTTTGAGACCGCGGCGGCCGTGATGAAAGGGGAAGCGAGGCGATCGCAGGCGGTGAGAGAAATATGCGGCGGTGAAAGATGCCGCGGCGGCGAGAGGGGAGCGCAGAGCGCGCAGTGGTTGAAAGCTGGAGAGAGGAGAGCGAGAACATGGAGATGTATACGTATTTATAGGTTAGGTGTGTATATTTAGAAACAGAGAGAGAGAGAGAGAGTTGAGGGATCTCAGGGGTGGGACTCGGCGCCAGGGATGGCTGCTTCTATATAGGCAAGTTGTACTTCACTATCAATTTTTCTTTTGTCGAAGAACAACCCACAACCCAGACTTCCAGCTCAAATTGAAAGATCAGGGGTATATTAAAGGAGGGGGCGGCTGCAGTCGGGGGTCGACTCAGCCGCAAATGACGTGTCGTTTTGATATTTTTTATTTTAAATAATATTATTCTACTTAAATTTTTATATTTAAATATGGATTGATATATACAAATATGTTATATTTAAATATAAATTAATTATTAAAATATAAAAACTTAAGTGTAATAATGTTGTTTTGAGAAAAAAAATACCACAATGACACCGTTTTGGTCGATTGCAGCAGCTGCAGTCGACGCAGCCCCCGAGTCCGTATATTAAACCCTCACACACACAACCCTAGCAATCCCATGTGGCATTTATATAGTTCAATCTCATTTGACACCTGGCGTTTTGGCCCTTTTTTTATGGAAAAACAAGTGCAATGCTAATGATGGCTAAGTATTTATTATTAAAAATAATATTTTATTTTTACTAAAACAAAGATTGCCATCAATCACCATTTTTATGCTTCACCATAAAATATTTTTAAATTAAGAAATTGGGTTGAATTAATTTTATTTGATTTGGTAAAAGAAATATTATATTTAGGATACACTTTTGAATTTGATAAATGAATTGAAATTCTCATGTTTGAAACTTAAGTAAAACTAAATTTAGTTGAAAAAATTATTAAATTTAATCACATTTAAATAGAGTAATATGTAGTATATAGATAAATTTGTTTACGTATTTAAATGACCCAAAAACATAATCAATTCTCATCCGATATATTTTTTAGGCTAGATTTCAAATTGTAACAAAATCTTAAATTTTAGGTCATGAAATAAATTCAAATCTTTTTAAAAAATAAAATAAAATAAAATCTAATTCATAAAAATATAATTTTGATTTTAAACAAGAAAATTCAGTGGAATTTTTAACAAATGAAATGAAATCTCACCGATACCATTACTAATTTTATTTATTTTTCTACTTGTTACCGTTTCAAACGCCTTGTCCATACTCGATTCATCTTATCCCGTTCCACCCATGTGTTAAAAAAATTACTTAATAATATTTAGAAATTAAAAGTTTTAAACAATTGATGTGTTATATATAATGCCCAGTAAATATATATGTGAATATGTATATGTAAATTTCTCCTATTAATATTATTATTATTCTTATGTCAAGCAAAAATTAAAAAAATATTATTTAAATAAACTAAAAGAAAAACATAGTACATAGAAGTTCAATCACCACTTATATATTCAAATAACCATGTAAATTAATCATTTAAATATCACTTCAAAATATAAATTATCTAACAATAATCCACAATCAAATAGCCGTAACCTCAAGAGTTTAAGTAGTTTTATTTTATAAATAAAATTGTAATTGTTTGAATGTATATATATACTATATTATATCAAACGAGTATCTAGCAAATACCTTATAGGAACAACAGATGTCTCATATCGAGTTCTCTAGAAGCAAATTTCAAACCCGTCTCAAATCTATAAGAGTATTAAATTTTAATTCCAAATTCATTTCAATCCTATTAAGATATTTCGCAATAGATTTTCAACGAGTTTGATCTAGTCGAGTCAAGTACCCTCTTATATCCATTCCATTAGTATCCCTACCACTAGCTTCAGATTTCCAAACAAAGTATAATATTTGTCTCAAAAGTTTTATCTTAAAGTGAATATTTAAATTCATCTTTTTCTGTCTTTCTTTTTTTTTTTTTTTGAATTTTAATATATGTATCTAAATTAGGGGAATTAATAAAATTGAATGTCTAAATTAAAATTTCTATTTTCATTAACAAAAAATTTAAAATTTTAAATGTATAAATCTTTATCATATCACATATAGAAACTAATGTTTCATAATTCAATTGCACCCGATTATAGTTGAGAGTAAAAAAAAAAAGTAATGAATTGTGAATTTCAAGTTTATAATTTATTAAAATAAAATTTTTAATCTAAATATATTTTTGTTTAGAATTTTCCCTTTAAATTGATAAAACACGTTTTTGTGTCTTAATATTTTATTTATTTAATTTATTTAGAATTAGGAGGTGTTTGGAGGTAAAAAAAAGTCTTAAGAAAAACTCAAAAATTAGAATTGATGTGATATAAAAATAATAAATAATAAAATTTAATTAAAAAATATAAAAACTTTTTAAAATTTTTTGAGCGTCTAAACGAACTCTTACTAGAGCCGGTCCCCCCTGTGGAAGTGCACAATCAGAGCTCAAGAAAGTACGAATTTGAATTGATTGAGATGCAATGAACCTTCCAAATAATAATAATAATAGAGAGACGGAGAAAGGGAGGGCCCGTTTGGAATTACAAATTTTTAGCACCTGTTACTTTTGTGTGTGTGTGTGTATTTGGCAACACTTTGAAATTATTAAAATTCTTAAATTTTTTTATTTTTTATTAAATAACCAAAAATTTCTTTAACTTTTTGCCAAACAACCGAAAATTACGAAAAAATTTAAAAAGTTAAAAATTTTATCAAACAGATAATAAGTAACACTTAGGGTCTATTTGGCACAACAAAAAACTCTAAAAACCTCTGAAAGTCTCTAAAATTCTCTAACATATTTTGTATTTTTCGCATTTCATGAAATTTCTATATATTTATATTTCCAACAAATTTTTATAAATCCCAATAATTTTTCTACAAATCTCAAAATTTTTTTAACTACTTTCAATAAATTTTAACGTAAAATCGTTCCATGGACCGAAAAAAATCATTCGGACAGTTTCTTTCTCCAAAAAATTGACGCAAAAGTTAAAAAATTTTATTATTCATCTCTGAAAATATATGATTTGGTGATTGTGTGCCAACATCAAAAATTTTCTCAAACTATATTTTTCGTTATTTTTCGCTCTACTAAGCAGACTCTTAGTAACCTTTGCCAAAAATTGTTAAAAATTTTTAAAATTTTCAATTCCAAACGAGTCCTGAGTGTGATTTCTTTTTTTTTTTTTTCTTTTTTTTTGTTTAAACGTTTGGCATGAGCTAAGATTTTAATATTCTTTTATCCGTTTGAATGTTTGCCTTTCTGAAATATCCTAATGGCGGAGAATAATTTTGATAATTTTATAAATTTAAAAAAGAAAGTTTATTTTTTTATTTTTTTTTTTAAGAATTCCCAAACGATAACTTCGCATAGAAGTGTTGCACCAATGGTTGGGACTTTAAGGTCTCATTTGGAGTAAGAAAAAATAAGATAAATTGAGATAAAATATGATTTGGGGTTAATTTTAACGTTTTTTTTTTTGAATAGTAGTAAATCGTGAGAACGGTTTTCCAAATCCGTTCTCACGGATTAAAAAAAATTCACATAAAATAGCGACAATGGTACTCATTTGAAAACCTTTAACACAAAGAATATGATTGTAAAAAAAATTTATGCACTCGGTTAACCTGCTTTTAGATTTTTTTTTTTAACGAAATATTGAAACTTTTTGAAATTAATAATAGTGAAAAAATAGAGGTATAGGGGTTACTGAAAATTTATAGTGATTTATAATGTTTGTTGGGATGCCAAACGGCACCTTAAAGAACATGGAAAATGTGTACTTGGGTGTTTGGGTGTTGTCCCCCCCCCTCCCTCTTCTTTTATTTGCCTATATCAAAATTGTCTTGTTAAGCAGGAGAAATATTTTGAGAAAACTTAAGGTGACATTTGGTTTACTTTTTTATTCTCTATTTTCTGTTTTCGTTTTATGTGTTAAAAACTCAAAACGAAGAAACAAAAAATACTATATTTTCTTTGTTTTGAGATTTTCTTTGTTTTTTATTAAAAACTCTCAAAACGACTTTTTACCATTTTTTATTTTATGTGTAAATTCATTTTCAATTTTCGAAAACAAATTTTGAAAACACAATTAACCAAATGAAATTTGAACTGTTTCCCTTATTTTCAAAGGTATAAAATAAAAAATAAGTTCAAAACAGAAAATAGAAAATAAAAATAAAAAATGAAAAAAAAAAAAAACTAAATGAATGTAGAAAAATTGACCCCCTAGCTCATCAAAACTGATATTTTCAGAGATTGACGGGTCATTTGATGTATAAAATTCTGTCGATTTTACGCACCGAGTTATAAGTGATAATATTTTTCAAGTGTAGAGTATTGGGTAAAAACTTATAAAAATTGATAAGAATTGATAAAAATTAATTAGTAAAAATTGATAAAAGTTAATTTTATGTTCCATAGAAACAATTAGTAAAAATTAAAAAAAAAATTTTGACTAAAACTAGAAAAACCAAACACTTCATGCGCCCAACACCCAATTTTTCTATGTAATATCTGACAGGAAAAAGGAGGAGGGTAAGTAAAAGCATACCCAACTAAACTTATCAATGCAAATTTAGAGTTGACATTTGACTAACCAACCAAAAATAAGAAAGAAATCAATCTTTATCAAATTTTCTTCAACTTTTTTCATTAATAAATACAAAATTAATTTTTATCAATTTTTATTAAATATCTTCAATTTTTACTTTCTCTAATTCTTTCAAGTCTTTATTAATTTTCTCTAATTTTTTTCCAACTTACTCCAACTTCTACAAATTTTTATCAAATTCTCAACTGCCAACTAAAATATCATGTGTCAAAAAAAATACAAGTTTGCACTTTCTTAGTGCGCCCGAACAGCTCCCTACTTAATGAAAAAATAACATAAAAGGTAAAAGATACATAAAATATTTAAAATAATTCAAAAATCAACCAAACCAACTTCAGTTTGATTTTGGGTTAGTCCCCAATCTAACCAAGTTGTTCTAAACAAAATCTATGATCTTTTATTACACATCCAAACCAACCCAATACGATAAAATTGGGAGGAATCAGTTCGGTTTTATGGAACGATGGATTCAATTTTGAGTCAAAAATTTTAGGCATGATAAAAAAAATATATATATTCAATTCTAAATCTAATATGAACCCGTAAACCGAAATCAATTAAAAAACTTGAAAAGGAGAATGGATAATCAACATTAATAACCTGTCCATTTACTAGGAAAAAGAATCACAAATCCCAAATCCACAAGGGAAGATTTCTCCCCACCAGCTCAACCTACAGAGACAATTTTCACAACCTAACCACCACCGGAAACAACGGTATATATTTGAGAGGAAGTTAAAAGGATATTCATCTGAGAAAGAACTTAATGGGCCGAAATGGGGTAAAGAGAGTGAGACAACGGTGAATCGCAGGGAGACAGCACACCCTTAAAAGATCTTGAATAGCAGGCCACCAGTGTGTGGCGAAGAAGGGAGCGAATACGAGTGACTCAACCGCCATCAGCTTGATGAGGATGTTCAGGGACGGCCCTGATGTGTCCTTGAGTGGGTCCCCGACAGTGTCGCCGATCACAGCCGCCTTGTGTGCGTCCGATCCCTTGGGACCAAGGGTCATCGCATGCTCGGAAGCACCGGCCTATTGTCCCACCCAATCGAAGAATTAAGTTTCATTATTTCACCGAGTAAAGATCTGTAAGGCATAGAAACATAGAAAGTAATTGTGGTGGACGAATTAAAATACTTCACCTCAATGTACTTCTTGGCGTTATCCCAAGCACCACCAGTGTTGGATGCGGAAATAGCAATCTGCAATGAAGAACATGTGGTAGTGAGCCTTTCCGCTGAGAACATGTCATGTGAAAAACCAAACAACGAGAAAAGAAAAGGGAAAAAAAAAATAAAAGAAAAAGAAAAAACCATAACCAGGGAAATAATGGCCAAGGTTTGTGATAAAATCTTTGGATAAAAGGATATTCATCACCGATAAAAATTTTAATGCTTAATTTGGGAAGAAAAAAAAGTTAGCTTTTTTTTTTTAATTAACTGATTATTAGCTAGCTACAAAAACATTAAACTTTTTTTTTTTTTTTTGGGTGTATGTTTGGGAATGGAAAAAACTAGTTTTTTAATAGCTAGTTTCTTAACTTTTTGCTAACTTGATATTGCCCTTCTTGGTTTATTTAAAAAAAAAAAAAATTAAATATAAGAGGATAAATTTGATTATTTCAGAAAAAAGTCAAAAAACTGAGTAGCCAAAAGGTAATGCTTCCCAAACAGAGCCTAAGCAAACTAAAAACATTCATATAAATCAACCACATTAGCATTACCTGTACACCCGAGACGAGGGATCCAGCAAGCACGCCAGATAATGTTTCCACGCCAAAAAAGATCCCAACGATAAGGGGTGTGAGCATGACAAGAGCGCCAGGCGGAATCATCTCTTTGATGGAGGCGTCTGTGGAGATCTTAACACAAGTGGCATAGTCAGGCTTGGCAGTGCCTTCCATGAGGCCAGGGATAGTGTTGAATTGCCTGCGCACTTCCTCAACCATTTTGAGAGCTGCACTTCCCACGCTCTTCATTGTCATGGCAGAGAACCAGTAAGGAAGCATTGCACCCACTATCAACCCAATGAAAACTTTTGGCGTCAATACATCTACGGTTGAAATTGCTGCGCGGCTCACGAAGGCACCAAACAGAGCCAGCGACACAAGAGCTGCAGACCCAATTGCGAAACCCTAGAACAAGAGCACAATAGTTCTTAATAGAAGTATTTGTATCAACATTGGGCAAGTATGTTATTGTGTTACAACATTTCTTCTTAAAATGAGTTCTCTACTTCGTCTAAGATTAACAAATTTCTTCATTCAATCTTCTTAAAAGCAAGTATAATTTGCACCAATAAACTAATGCCTTGTTGAAAAAGAACTTCTCATGATAAATTTATATAGTTGGAAACTCAACACCAATGGTCGGTTTTTGCCTCATCAACAAAACAAAAGCTAAAGTATTTTACTTACAAAATTTATTTACATTATTACATGTATCCACAATTACATTAAAAAAGGATTTGTGTAAAATAATACATGATCATCCTAGTATGCTAGGAATGAAGACAATCAAAAGGGGGTCTATGTCTAATGACTAGCAAACCATCTCATAGAAAGGTGCAACCCCACCCACCCACACACACAAAATAATAATAATAATGACGATGATGATGAGGACGACGACGACGACAATTTATGTTACATGCAATCTTCCAAATGTACGAAATACTCTTATCGAACACTTGACACTTGGACAAGGATAGTTAAATACTCATATAAACATATTTAAATATTCAATTTTCGTACATAATTATGCATAAAACTTCTATTCTTTTGCATGAAATACTCTAATTGAACCTTGCTAATACATTATTATCCTATAAAATAAAAT